>WNWK01023302.1:0-31278 GCA_009830355.1 Cherax destructor
GAAGAAAATGCCCAACAGGACCTTCATTACTCAGGAAGAATTGGCACAGCCAGGACATAAGCCTATGAAAGACAGACTAACTTTGATGCTTTGTGCTAATGCCAGTGGTGATTGCAAAGTGAAGCCTTTACTGGTGTATCTTTTTGAAAATCCCAGAGTGTTTGGCAGATGCGGTGTCAGCAAGTCTAACTTGTGTGTGATGTGGAAATCTAACAGAAAGGCATGGGTCACAAAGGACATTTTCTTAGAGTGGTTCAATGGCGTGTTTGGCCCCAGTGTGAAGAAATATCTATTGGACAATAATTTGCCACTTAAGTGCCTCCTGATAATGGACAATGCTCCTTGTCATCCTCCAAACTTGGTAGAGAAAATTGTGGAGGAGTTTAAATTCATCAAAGTGAAGTTCTTGCCCCCTAATACCACTCCTCTCCTCCAGCCCATGGACCAACAGGTCATTTCCAACTTTAAAAAACTCTACACCAAAGCAATGTTTCAAAAGTGCTTTGATGTGACCACAGACATGAATATAACCCTAAGAGACTTTTGGAAAAACCATTTCCATATGCTGCATTGTGTAAACCTTATAGGTAAGGCTTGGGAGGGAGTGACTACCAGGACTTTGAACTCTGCCTGAAGAAAATTGTGGCCAGACTGTGTCCTAGAGAGGGATTTTGAAGGTTTTGGGGCTGAGCCTCAGAACCCTGAGCCTGAGCCTGAGCCTGTTGTGGAAGAAATTGTGGAATTGGGCAAGTCTATGGGGTTAGAGGTGAGTGGTGAGGATGTGGAACAGTTGGTGGAGGAGCACAAGGAAGAGCTAACCACTGAAGATCTGCAAGAGCTTCAACAGCAACTGCAACAAGAGACCACAGGTCAGGACAATGGTTCAGAGGAGGAGGAGGTGGAACCGAGATGGAAGAAGGTGCCTTCTTCAAGGATTAGGGAGATCTTTGCCAAATGGAGTGATGTGCAAGGCTTTATGGATGAATATCACCCTAACCATGCTGTTGCAGGCCGTGCTGGCAACCTGTACAATGACACAGTGGTGTGTCATTTCAGGGATGTGTTAAAGAATCACAAGACACAGAGCTCCCTGGACAGATTTATTGTTAGAAAGAGGTCCAGTGACTCTCAAGCTGGTCCTAGTGGCATTCAAAGAAAAAGGGAAGTAACCCCAGAAAAGAACTTGGTACCTGCAGTGTTAATGGAAGGATTCCCTTCCAAACACTAGCATACTACTCCACCTTCTCCCCTCCTCCCGTCCTCCACACATCAACAACTCTTCAATAAATGTAAGTGACATGTTATTGTACAATATTTACATGTGTATTTAGGTATTCTTCATTAAATTGTGTATTATTTAATGTCAAAAAGTTCTAAAAAATATTTTATTTAACTACTTTTGGAAGTCTTGGACGGATTAAATTTATTTCCATTATTTCTTATGGGGAAAATTGATTTGAGTAACGATTGTTTCGCCTTAAGATATGCCCTCTCTGACGGATTAATATCGTAAGTCGAGGTACCACTGTACAGTGGACCCTCGGTTTTCGTGTATCTCCGTTTTCGCCAATTTCAGTTTTTGCACACTTTTTTCGGGGAAATATTACCTCCGTTTTCGCCGATTGGCTCCGTTTTCGTCGATGGTATGGAACCTGTCCAGTGCCCCGTGCACATACAAAGCCCACCTCCCACACACATTGTCACGCAGTGTAGCATTGTTTCTCGTTGAATGAACATTATCCTGCGAGTTCATACAAAACATTTCTTAACAATTCATTGCTTTTGGCCCTTGATTATTGTGTGTGACTACTAAATAAGCCACCATGGGCCCAAAGAAAGCTCCCAGTGCCAGTTTTTTGGTAAAGAAATTGAGGAACACCGTAGAACTGAAGAAAGAAATAATAGAAAAATTTGATAGTGGCGTACCTATTGCCGAGCTCGGCAGGATATGCAAAAAGGCCCCATCAATCATCAGTTCCATTGTGGCGAAGAGAAAAGAAATCACAGAAACTAATGTTGCGAAAGGGGTGAATACGATAACGAAACAGAGACCACAATCAATTGAAAATATATGGAGAAATTGTTGTTGGTGTGGATAAACGAAAAACAGCTAGCAGGTGATAGTGTTCTGCAATCAATCATATGTGAAAAAGCAAAGCAGTTGCATGCCGATCTTGTCAAGAAAATGCCTGGAACCAGTGCTGATGGTGAATTTAAGGCCAGCAAAGGCTGGTTCGAAAAATTCAAGAAGCGAAGTGGCATACACAGTCTTGTAAGGCATGATGTGGGTGCCAGTTCAGACAAACATGTGGCTGAAAAATGTGCGCGCAAATTTAAAGAATATATACAGGCTGAAAATTTAAAGCCCGAACAAGTGTTTAATTGTGACGAAACAGGCCTGTTTTGGAAGAAAATGCCAAGGAGGACCTACATCACACAGGAGGAAAAGGCACTGCCAGGTAATGCTAGTGGGGATTTAACCCTTTGAGGGTCGGTCATGTACTTGTACGTCATTATAATAATTAATAATAATAATTTTTTATTTCTTCGCAATTTTACATAGAGATTTACATAGAAGTGCAAGGAGAGCCACTGACATGCCAGGGCATAACGGGCAGCTTAATCTAAAAACTTATGGACTATGTACGTAATATGATGATATTTCATTTGGTTAATTATAATATGGTGACACTACATTGCAGTGTTTAGTAGGATGGTAGTTAATAGTAAAAATTGAAGTTATTTTTGGGAAAATGTCATTGAGTATTTTTTTTAAAGTAATTTACAGAATGCGTATTTAGTTTATGGTGAGTAGGTGGTAATATTACAATGGTATAATAGTACAAATTGAGATTATCTTATAGGAAAAAAATACTGAGCATTTTTGAAAGTAATATTATTGTACATAATTATAATAAAAATGGAATTATCTTATAGGAGAAATAACAATGAGTATTTTTTTATTACGAGTATTTAGGTAAGGGTGAGTAGGTGGTTTTTGAGAAGAGTCTTAAAATGATTCTGAGACAAGGTTATTTTTGTATTTTCTGGTAATGAGTTCCAGAATCTGGGGCCCTTTATGTGCATTTAATTTTTACATAGGTTACTATGGACGCTGGGTACATCAAAATGTGATCTGTTTCTTGTGTTATGGTCATGGGTCCTATTAAGATTGGTGAGGAGAATTTTGAGTGGAGGGTTTATATTAGAATGTAGAGTTCTATGTATGTAGTAGGCACAATTATAAGTGTGAATGTTCTTTATGGTGAGTAGTTTTAGGCTTTTGAATATTGGTGGAGTATGCTATCTAGAGTGGGTATTTATCATTCTGACTGCAGCCTTTTGCTGGGTTATGAGTGGTCTAAGGTGATTTAATGTTGTAGATCCCCATGCACAGATTCCATAAGTGAGATAAGGGTAGATGAGTGAGTGGTATAGTGCAAGGAGAGCTGGTTGAGGTACATAGTAGCGTATCTTAGATAATATGCCTACTGTCTTCGAGATTTTCTTGGAAATTTATTGTATATGTGTTTGGAATTTAAGGCTGCTGTCAAGGTGGATTCCTAAGAATTTTCCCTCTGTGAGTCTTGTGATGGGTGAACCATTGAGCGTTATGTTAAGTGGAACATTTGTAACTTTGCTTCCAAACTGTATGAAGTAGGTCTTTTCAGTATTGAGTAAGCTTGTTAGTCGTCATCCATGTTGATATTTTCTGTAATTCGGCATTAACAGTGTTGGCCAGTATAACTGGATTTGGGTGAGAGAAGACATATGTTGGGTTTGAGTAGGTGTGATGCATTCGGTAGGTCATTTATGTAAATGAGGAATAGGAGTGGCCCCAGGACACTTCCTTGAGGGACTCAGACTGTAATTTGTTGTGTGGAAGAGTTCGCTCCATTTGTGTACACGTATTGGCTTCTGTTGCTAAGGTATGACTTTAGGTAGGTGAGTGAGTACCCTCTTATACCATAGTGTGTGTGCTAGTTTTGTGAGCAGTAAATCATGGTCAACTGTATCAAAAGCTTTGCATAGATCAATGAAGATTCCCAGTGGGACTTCTTTCTTCTCAAGTGCGGTGTATATTAGCTCTAGCATGTGTATAATAGCATCATTTGTGCTCTTGTTGGTCCTGAATCCAAACTGACAGGGGTTGAGTACATTGTGTGAGATGAGGTAGGAATAGATCTGTCTTTGAATTAATTTTTCGAAGATTTTAGAAAGTAGTAGTAAATTTGATATTGGTCTATAATTATTCAAGTCTGTTTGTTCACCTCCTTTGTGGATCGGGGTGACCCTAGCCAGAGCACACAACCTCTGCATACTGAGCTAACTTTGTTTCTATAGCATTAACAAATATAATACTAATCCATTTTCTTGTACTCTTGTACTTTTTGTAACTCATCTAATGACCATATAAACTGTTATTTCAATACAATTGTTTTAATTTGTTTGATCTGATATAATAAATTGCATTACGTTCAACTTAAGTTCAAAATAAATTGTCTACTATAATTTTTACCATTTAGTCTCTTGTTAATTAATTTTAACCCTTAAACTGTCCAAACGTAGATATACGTTCACATGCGTAGCTGACCGAATATTTTGAGAAAAAAATAAATTGTTCTTTTTCTTTAAAATGAAGAGTGCATTTTGTTTGTCATTCCCACATGTTGTAATACTGCACACAATGAGTGCAAAGACCCATTCTCTAATCTCTAAGCAACTCAGGCTTATCATGGCAAGGTTAAAAGCATTTGGAAAAAACGTAGATCTACGTTCGGGGCAGTACGCACGTGAACGTATATCTACGTTTGGACAGTTTAAGGGTTAAGAATGCCCACAATGCTCTGCATATTAGGGGCTTTTGGCATGTACACCCCATTTATAACCATAACTATGTACATCTCTGTGTCGTCACAATAAAATTATTATTATTGTTATTATTAAACAAGCATTGACTGCAGCTTGAAGTATACAGACATATTGGCACCCAGCAGCAGAGTAGGCTTGTCTTTCATAGCCTTATGTCCAAGCAAAGTGGCTGGATAGGGCAGGCAAAAAGGTATGCAGGCAGGCTGCAGGCAGGCAGGCTGCAGGCAGGCAGGCTGCAGGCAGGCAGGCAGGCAGACTGCAGGCAGGCAGGCTGTAGGCTGCAGGCAGGCAGGCAGGTTCCAGACAGGCAGACTGCAGTCAATCAGGCTTCAGTCAGTCAGTCATTAATATCTGTTGTTTTGGAGTGGAGACCATTGACTGTGATTCCGCTCCAGAAATTATTGTAGTTGGTGTACGATTTCTGTCATTTCCTGCCAGCTTTTTTTCTTCCTGGCACTAAAAAACTTCTCTCTCTGGAGTGGCTGTGGCTACCCAGGTTTTCCCATGGTCTGGATGTTTTGTATCTTCTTGTACCCTTTAGGTGGTGTGCCTGACAATATAAGTTATATATAGCACTGT
This sequence comes from Cherax destructor, assembly GCA_009830355.1. NCBI lineage: Eukaryota > Metazoa > Arthropoda > Malacostraca > Decapoda > Parastacidae > Cherax > Cherax destructor. The sequence goes on from WNWK01023302.1 coordinate 5,452, forward strand.
CTTTCCTGAACTGAAGAGTAACACATTTCAGGGTGGAAAAGCTTACAGGAAATAATGTTGCATCTAACAGCTCCTCGAAATATTCCCTCCATCTTCTCAACACCTGTAACTCTCCATCTACTATCCTCTTATGTTTTTAACTGTTAAACTCATTCATTCTTTGGGTTTTTACAACCTATTAATCTCACTCCAAAACTTTTCCTTATTTTTTTTTTTCAACAAGTCGGCCGTCTCCCACCGAGGCAGGGTGACCCAAAAAGAAAGAAAATCCCCAAAAAGAAAATACTTTCATCATCATTCAACACTTTAACCTCACTCATACATAATCACTGTCTTTGCAGAGGCACTCAGATACGACAGCCGAGAATAAGTCCCTCCCAGCTGTCACCATCCCAGACCCCTCCTTTAAAGTGAAGGCATTGTACTTCCCATTTCCAGGACTCAAGTCCAACTAAATCAATTAACTGGTTTCCTTGAATCCCTTCACAAAATATTACCCTGCTCACACTCCAACAGCTCGTCAGGTCCCAAAAACCATTCGTCTCCATTCACTCCTATCTAACACCCTCACACATGCTTGCTGGAAGTCTAAGCCCTCGCCCACAAACCTCCTTTACCCCTCCTCCAACCTTTTCGAGGACGACCCCTACCCCACCTTCCTTCCCCTACAGATTTATACGCTCTCCAAGTCATTCTACTTTGATCCATTCTCTCTAAATGACTAAACCACCTCAACAACCCCTCTTCAGCCCTCTGACAAATAATTTTAGTAACTCCACACCTCCTCCTAATTTCCACACTCTGAATTTTCTGCATAATATTTACACCACACATTGCCCTTAGACAGGACATCTCCACTGCCTCCAGCCGCCTCCTCGCTACTGCATTTGCAACCCATGCTTCACATCCATATAAAAGTGTTGGTACCACTATACAGTGGTCCCTCGGTTTTCGGTCATCTCCAAACTCCCCCTTTTATGTAAGTGTATTTTCGTAAGTGCTTTTGCAAGTGTATTTTTGGGGGTCTGAAATAGACTAACGTACGTGACATTATTTCTTAAGGAAGTAAATTCGTTCGGTAATGGCACTTGAGCAGCATTCTGGAAAGAATTTTCGGCGAAAACCGAGGGTCCACTGTACTTTCGTACATTCCCTTCTTTGTCTCCATGGATAACGTTTTTTGTCTCCACAGATACCTCAATGCATCACTCACCTTTTTTCCTTCATCAATTCCTTATTCTTAACATAATTTGTTGACAAATCCTCCCCCACTCTATCATTTGCTCTCTTTTTATACTCCCTCTCACCACTCTTGACCTATTTTTTACTCCACCTTCCTTAACTCTTTTCCTGTTTCGGTCGTATATATACGTGTTACGAGCCACTGTTTCGGACGTATTAAGACGCGTAAATTCTAGCGGCTTCAAATCAAGCGGGAGAAAGCTGGTAGGCCCACATATGAGAGAATGGGTCTGTGTGGTCAGTGTGCGCTGTGTAAAAAAAATCCTGCAGCACGCAGTGCATAATGAGAGAAAAAAAACTCTGACCATGTTTTTGGATTAAAACGCTGTCTTTGAGGTGTATTTTTGTATAGTATTTATGGTTGTATTCTCTTTTTCGTGGTCTCATTTGATAGAATGGAAAACATACTACAGAAATATAGATGATTTTGATTAGTTTCATGATGAAAACGACCTTGAAATTGAGCTCAAAGTAGGGCAAATGTTCGATTTTTGCAAATGTTCAAGAGTAAATAAATCACGCCACGCGTCCAATACACAACAATTGGTGAGTCTAATATTCTTTCACAAGTGCACTGATATTATTTATACCGTTTTTACAATAATGCAATAGTCTGCATAACGGTAAATCTTCTATTTTTTGTGTGAATAAAAAATCAAAATAGAAAGCAAGAGTAATATAAGAGGGGCCTAAAGATGTGACTAATGAACAGATAACATCTTATTTTAGTGCCAGGAATGTCTGCATTGTTTATTCTGGACCCTATTTTGAAATTGACAACTGTTTTATTTTGCATGAAATTAGCCAAATTGCCAATTTCTGACCACTTTATTGGGTAGTTGAAATCGTTAAATTGGTGGTTTCTTGTACTCAATTGATAGAACAAATAGTGTTCTAAAGAAATAGCTATGAGTTTGGTCAACTGGAACAATGGAATTGGCCGAAAATAGGGCTCAAAGTCGACGAAATTGCTGATGCGTACATATCACCGAGATCACTAACTTTGTGAGAGCGTAATTCCGTAAGTTTTCCATCAAATTTCATACTTTTGGTGTCATTACCATCGGGAAAAGATTCTCTATCATTTCATAAAACAATCTTTTTTTTTTTTTTTTCGAAAATTTTGCAACAACAGGAGAGCACTCAGGATTAGGGGTTGCGACAGTCAAAGGGTTAATGACACAACTTATGTCATCCCCCAAAAAAAACCTTGCCAGCAATACCATTGTTAGCCCAATTAATAAAAATATCAACATGGATGACAAATAAACTTACACTCAACTGATAAGACCTTCTATATTATGTTTGGCAACAGAGCAGGTGATCCACAATTAAACATTAAGATCAACACTACAGCTATTGCTAAACATAATGAGGGCAAGTTCCTGGGCCTTCACCCTTGAAAAGCCTGAAATTCAGCACCCATATCAACACATAAAAAAGAAAGTGTCAAAACTGTGGGGATCCTCTCCAAGATATGGTATTATGTCCCACAATCAGCCCTACTCACACTATACTACTCACTCATCTACCCCTACCTCACATATGCCATTTGTGCATGGGATCAACAGCTTTACCCACTAAAGCCAAAAAAACCCAAAAAAAAAGCCGCAGTAAATTATCACGCAACCCAAAGCTGGCAACACCCCCCACTCTTCAAAGACCTAAACCTACTCACTGTTCAGAACATCCATACTTACTACTCTACTATCTACATTTATAGAACCATTAATTCCAACTTTAACCCTGAGCTAAAACACTTTCTTGACAGTTGTGACAGGACCCATAGACATAATCCCAGACATAAAAAACTCTGATATTCCCCGTGTCCGCCCCAAATCTATACAAAAATTCAATGCGCAAAGGGCCTAAAATCTGGAACTCCCTGCCTGAAAACTCTAGAACTGCAGACAACCTCCATTTTCAAAAGCATCGTTAAAAAACATCTTATCTACTTAAGCACCCAACGGTAGCTAACCACATGAAAACTACTTTATCTTGCACATATCCACAGCAAAATACACTTATTGATATCTGTGATTCCCCTTAATTTTAAGGACTAACCAAAATTCTAATACAACTATTGCTTCATAATTCTTAAGCTAGTCATAAGTTTGCCTAAGACACCCCAATATAGAAACTTTATTATGCCAATACATCACCTTTACCATTAATATATAAACTAATTGTTAAATTCTTAAACTAATTTTAAATTCTTAAACTAATTGTTAAATTCTTAAATTTTTAAACCCCTTTTGGGGGGTGACAGGCCTTCTCGGGAAAAGTGTTCCTGAGGTCGAAAATTTTGGAAAAAAATTATTTTTCTTATGAAATTATAGAGAATCTTTTCCGATCATAACGCCACCAAAATTATGAAATTTGATCGAAAACTAACGGAATTATGCTTTTGCGAAGTTAGCGGTAGCCATGACACTTATGCATCGGGATTTTGCCACTTTAGGCCCTATTTTGACAATTCAATGCTTCAGTCTCCTAAAATTATAGCTATTTCACTATAACTCCATTTCTTCTATCGATTGAGTACAAGAAACCGCCTGTTACCAATTTCATCTACCCAAAATAGTGGTCAGAAAATGGCAATTTTCCAATTTCACACAAATTTCAAATGATGCCAATTTCAAAATGGGGTCCAGAGTAAACAAGGCAGACATTCCTGGCACTAAAATAACATGTTCTCTGTTCATTAGTCACGTCTCCAGGCCCCTGTTTCATTACTTTTGCTTTTCATTTGAATTTTTATTCTCACAAAAAATAGAAGATTTACTGTTATGTATACAACTGCATCATTGTAAAAATGGTATAAATAATATCAGAGCACTTGTGCATGAATATAAGACTCGCCAGTTGATGTGTATTAGAGGCATGGTGTGATTTTTGTTTACTCTTGAACATCGTCAAAAATCAAACATTTTCGCTACTTTGAGCTCAATTTCAAGGTACTTGTCATTGTCATACCAATCAAAATCATCTCTATTTCTGTAATATATCTTCCATTCTATCAAATGAGACCAAGAAACGAGAATACATCAATAAATACCATCACGAAAATCGACTTTAATAAAAAAAATGGTCAGAGTTTTTCTCTCTCATTATGCAGTGTGTACTGCAGGTTTTTTCATACTGCGCACACTGACCACACAGGCCCATTCTTTCATATGTATGCCTACCAGACGTTTTCTGCTTAAATTGAGGCCGCTAGAATTTGGGGCGTACTAGTACGGCACCAACCCTGCTCGTAAAAGCGTACTAGTATGGCACCGACCCCAAAGGGTTAAATTCCATACCTCAATTTTGTAAACCTAGTTAATCACTACAATTACCTAACCTTACTATTGTATAATCATTTATTGCTATGTAAAACCTATCATAAGACTACCTGAAAAGCCTAGGCATACGTAGGCATATTATTGCCATCTTGTAATATCTACTTCATAAAATGTATAATTATAAGTCCACCCCACCTTGTATATTACTAGAAATAAAGAATTTGAATTTAAACAATATCTTCCACAACAGGCACAGGGTCGTTGGGTCAGCCTCAAATCCTTCAAAATCTTTCTTTTCAACACAATCCGACACAGTGGTCTCCAAGCAGAGTTCAAGTCCTGGAAGTCACTCCCTCCCAAGCCTTACCTATAAGGCCTATGCACATACCCATATTGGAAAATGATCTTTCCAGAACTGTCTTAGGGTTAATGCCGTGTCTGAGGTCATATCAAAGCACTTCTGAAACACTGCTTTGGTGTACAGTTTTTTGAATTTTGCAATGACCTGCTGGTCCAAAGGGCTGGATGGAGGAGTGGTGTTAGGAGGCAGAACTTCACTCTGATGGGAGTGAAGTTGTCAGACAACAACTCTTCCAAGTTGTGAGGGATGAGCAGGAGCATTGTCCAGTACCAGGAGGCACTTGAGAGGCAAGGGGTTTTTTTCACACTGGGGGCCCAAAAACTCCAGTCAACCATTCCATGAAAAAATCCTTAGTGACCCATGCATTAGTGTTAGCCCCAATGCACACAAATTATTCATGTTTAAAATTGTGTTTCTTGAAGGCTCTGGGATTTCTGCATGATACACCAGTAAAGGCTTCACTTTAAAATCACCACTGGCATTGGCACACATCATAAGAGATAGCCTGTCTTTCATAGGCGTGTGTCCTGGCAGTGCCTTTTCCTCCTGAGTAATGAAGGTCCTGTTTGGCATTTTCTTCCAAAACAGGCCTGTTTCATCACAATTAAACACTTGTTGGTGTTTGAATTCTTCAGTGTCTACAAACCCCTTAACCCTTTAACTGTCCAAACGTAGATATACATTTGAACGCATACTGCTCCGAACGTAGATCTACGTTTTATTTTTCATTCTTTCAAATTTAGTGCGATAGGCCTGAGTCGCCTAGACACGAGAGAATAGGTCTGCACCCACAGTGTGCCCAGATTAAAAAAATCCTGGACCACTTAGTACCTTGTGGGAGCACCAGCTCAATTGAGCTCCAACTAGAGCAAATAGTGTGGCAAACACTGGGGATTCACTGATGTCATGTCGCATTATCAACATGGATGACGACTAACAAGCTTACTCTCAATACTGACAAGACCTACTTCATACAGTTTGGAAGCAAAGTCACAAATGTTCCACTTAACATAACACTTAATGGTACACCCATCACAAGACTCACAGAGGGAAAATTCCTAGGAATCCACCTTGACAGTAGCCTTAAATTCCAAACACATATACAACAAATTTCCAAGAAAATCTCGAAGACAGTAGGCATATTATCAAAGATACGCTATTATGTACCTCAATCAGCTCTCCTTGCACTCTATCATTCACTTATCTACCCGTATCTCACCTATGGAATCTGTGCATGGGGATCAACAACGTTAAATCACCTTAGACCACTCATAACACAACAAAAGGCCGCAGTCAGAATGATAACAAATTCCCACTCTAGACAGCATACTCCACCAATATTCAAAAGTCTCAAACTACTCACCGTAAAGAACATTCATACTTACTCTTGTGCCTACTACATATATAAAACTTTACACTCTAATATAAACCCTCTGCTCAAAACTCTCCTCACCAACTTTAATAGGACCCATGAACACAACACACGACACAGATCACTTTTTGATATACCCCGTGTTCATATCAACCTATGTAAAAATTCTATGCACATAAAGGGCCCCAGAATCTGGAATTCATTACCAGTAAATATTAAGATAATCTTGTCTGAAAATCAATTTAAGACTCAACTCAAAACCACCTACTCACCCAAACCTAAATGATCATGCTACAAACTACTTTGAAAAATGCTCATTGTTACTTTCCTATACGATAATCTCAATTTTTAATAATATGTTACTATTATGTTACCCCCTACTCATATTATAAGTTAATGTCAAAAATGCTCAATGTTATTTTCCTTAAGATAATCTCAATTCCATATTATCATTCAAGAATCTTAACACCTGTAACAATCTAAGATCTAATATCATTATATAATAATTTAAACAGTAAAATTTCATCATATTGTAATTTTGAAAATAATTTTTAACTAGAATAAACTCAATAAATTTCTCTAATATTAAGTACCAAGTTTTTAAGGACTAGAATAAGCTGCCCCTAATGCCATGGCATGTCAGTGGCTCTCCTTGCACTCAATTTACATTGTAACTTCCAATACCCATGTAACCTGCAATGAAATAAAATTTGTTTGTTTGTTTGTTTGTTTGTTTGCATTAACACTCCCCTTATAAGAGGAAAGCAAAAATAGGTTAGATAAATACATGAGTGGCTGTGGGTGGGTGCGAGTTGGACCTGACTAGCTTGTGCTACTAGGTCTGATGCCATGCTCCTTCCTTCAGAGGATGTGACCTGACTAGGTGCGTCATTGGTCTAAGCCAGGGGGTGACATGGACCTGCCTTGCATGGGTCAGTAGGCCTGCTGCAGTGTTCCTTCTTTTTTATGTTCTTATGTATTCGGCAGGCTGGCTGGCTTTGGCTGTCTCTGGCTGTCTATATCTGTTTATATCTTTGTCTATATCTATCTGTCCTATATCTCTGTCTCTATATATATATCTGTAATATCTCTCTCTCTGTCTCTCTCTCACATGTACACATAAGTACAGTTATTATACATAGTGTAAATTACCTAAGAAAACCCAAAAATTCCAGGCAAAGTGCTATACAATGCTTGTAGATATAAGACATTATAAGCATGACTGGCAAGTAATACGCTTTGTCATGTCACTTGATATTGATATACCCCGAGTTCATATCAACCTATGTAAAAATTCTATGCACATAAAGGGCCCCAGAATCTGGAATTCATTACCAGTAAATATTAAGATAACCTTGTCTGAAAATCAATTTAAGACTCTACTCAAAAACCACCTACTCACCCAAAACTAAATAATCATACTATAAACTACTTTCAAAAATGCTCAATATTACTTTCCTATAAGATAAATTCAATTTTTAATAATATGTTACTATTATGTTACCCCCTACTCACCCAAAACTAAATACTCGTACTATAAGTTACTGTCAAAAATGCTCAATGTTATTTTCCTTAAGATAATCTCAATTACATATTACCATTCTCCTAAACACTTGTTACAATCTAATTTTTTTTTTTTTTTTTCAACAAGTCGGCCGTCTCCCACCGAGGCAGGGTGACCCAAAAAGAAAGAAAATCCCCAAAAAGAAAATACTTTCATCATCATTCAACACTATCACCACACACATACATAATCACTGTCTTTGCAGAGGAGCTCAGATACGACAGCTGAGAATTGTCCCTCCCAGCTGTCACTATCCCAGACCCCTCCTTTAAAGTGCAGGCATTGTACTTCCCATTTCCAGGACTCAAGTCCAACTAAATCAATTAACTGGTTTCCCTGAATCCCTTCACACAATGTTACCCTGCTCACACTCCAACAGATCGTCATGTCCCAAAAACCATTCGTCTCCATTCACTCCTATCTAACACGCTCACACATGCTTGCTGGAAGTCCAAGCCCCTCGCCCACAATACTTCCTTTACCCCTTCCCTCCAACCTTTTCTAGGACGACCCCTACCCCGCCTTCCTTCCCCTACAGATTTATACGCTCTCCAAGTCATTCTACTTTGATCCATTCTCTCTAAATGACCAAACCACCTCTAATATCATCATATAATAATTTTAACAGTATAATATCATCATATTGTAATTTGAAAACAAATTTTAACTAGAATAAACTCAATAAATTTCTCTAATATTATGTACATAGTCTATAAGTCACTAGATTAAGCTGCCCCTAATACCATGGCATGTCAGTGGCTCTCCTTGCACTCAGTTTATATTGTAACTAACAATACCTATGTAATCTGCAATGAAATAAAATTTACTTTACTTTACTTCTGCATCGTGTATAATACCTGTTCGTTTACGAGCCGCACTCTGAGACTAAGACAAGCAGACGGAAAGACACACACACAGGCAGACAGAAAGACAGATAAGCAGAGCTAGACAGACAGACAGATAGACAGATATATACAGATAGATAGACAGACAGATAGAAAGACATATAGATAGACAGATAGACAGTGAAAACAAAGCGAGGGTTCCGTGCACACATTCATTCATCAATGTCACTGCCTTATCAGTAGTTATCTGACAATTGTCATAGCACCATTCTTCAAGGAGTTTCATATATACTCCAGGATGTCTAAAACATTGCTGGGACCTATAAATACTTCGTATATATTTATAGACAATAGTAAATGACCAAGGCAGGTGAAAATGTTCACCTGTTGGTGTGATTGTGACTATTTGAGTACTATTTCAGTACCTAATATTAGTGTTAGAACAAAGATTGGCTATGAAATCACAAGAACTATTATAAATTGTAATTATCAGAACATAAAAATTATATAAATTAAAATAAAAACTAGAAAAATAAGTATATCCGCAATACTTCTGCAAGCGGCAGGACTTGATGTTGCCATCAGCACTAACTTGTCGGGTTTATATCTCAGTAAGTACTGGCCCTAAAAAATTTTTTTTAGCTCTTCATTTAAAAAAAAAAGATTTTTTTTTTCAATATATTCAGAGCAGTACGCGAGTGAACATAGATCTACGTGTGGACAGTTTAAGGGTTAAATTCAGTCACAAATTTTTTAGCTGCACGTTTGTCTGAGCTGGCTGCCTTACCATGCCTCACAACACTGTATGCCACTACGTTTCTTAAATTTCTCAAACCAGCCTTTGCTGGCTTTAAAATCACTCACATCAACACTGGTTGCAGGCATTGTCTTGACAAGATCTGCATGCAACTGCCTTGCCTTTGCACAAATTACTGTCGTGGAAATACTATCACCCGCTACCTGTTTTTCATTGATCTACACCCCCAACAACTTCTCAACCTCATCCACTGTTTTCGATCTATTTTTGGCGAACATATAAACACCTTTTGCAACATTAGCTTCCTTGACTTCTCTCTTTGCCAGGATAAAGGTGATAGTAGATGTGTTTTTGTTGTACATCCTGGCAAGCTCACTCACACGTACGCCACTCTCATATTTTTCTACAATCTCCTTCTTCACTTCGATGGTGTTCCTCATTTTCTTTACCACAGGGGTGCCACTAGGAAGCTTCTTTGGACCCATGGTGACTTATTTCACAGTGACAATCACTAAACCAGCAATAAACACAAGAAATTTATTGTGAATGTTTGAAAGAGCGCGCTGGGTAATGTTCTCTCAATGGTAAACAACGCTAGACTAACGTCCTGCACGGCGAGGCGTGCAAGTGCGGACAGGTCTGGTACGGACCGATAGTCGAGGGAATGACCGATACACGAGGGAAAATTGACCGAAAAAAGCGCTCGAAACTCGAAATCACCGAGTTGGAATCACTGAAATACAAGGGACCACTATTTACATTTCGGCAATTTTGCCTATTTTGACCCCTATTTTAGGCCAATTACATTATTCCAGTTGACCAAATTCTTAGCTATTTCGTTAGTATTACTTCTATTTTATTGATTGAGCACAAGAAACTGCCCAATTAACTTTTTCAAGTAGCCAATAAAGTGATCAGAAATTGGTAATTTCGCCAATTTCACACAAAGTTCGAAATATTCCAATTTCAAAATAGCGTCCAGAATAAACAATGCAGGCATTCCTGGCACTAAAATAACATTTCCTCTGTTTATTAGTTATGTTTCCAGGCTTTACACTTTAATTCCATTTTTATTTTTTATTTACATTTGTAAATGTATATTAGACCCACCAGTTGACGTGTATTGGTTGCGTGATGTGATTTGTTTACTCTTGAAAATCAGCAAAAATCAAACATTTCTGCTACTTTGAGCTCAATTAGAAGCTATTTTCAGTACTAAAACCAATCAAAATCATCTCTACTTCCGTAATATATAATAATAATAATAATAATTCTCCATGGGGAAGTGGAACAGAATTCTTCCTCCGTAAGCCATGCGTGTCGTAAGAGGCTATTAAAATGCCGGGAGCAAGGGGCTGGTAACCCCTTCTCCTGTATATATTACTAAATGTAAAAGGAGAAACTTTCGTTTTTCCTTTTGGGCCACCCCGCTTCGGTGGGAAACGGCCGACGTGTTGAAAGAAGAAAGAATAATAATAATAATATTTTTATTTCGATGCAAGTTACAATTATGCATAGTTATTGGTAGTTACAATTATAAAACTGTAATGCAAGGAGAGCCACTGGCATGCCATGGCATTAGGGGCAGCTTATTCTAAAGACTTATTCACTAAGTACTTAATACTAGAGAAATTGAGTTTATTCTAGTTATATATTATTTCAAATTACAATATGATTATACATACTATTAAAAGACAATACTAGAGAAATTAGTTGAGTTTTTTCTAGTTGTATATTTTATTTCAAGTTACAATATGTTGATGCTATACTAGTAAAATAACAATACTAGAGAAATTTATTGAGTTTCTTCTAGTTATATATTTTATTTCAAATTAACAAAATGATGATACTATACTATTTTAAATGACAATATGATGATATGAAATTGCAACAAGTGTTAAAGAGGATGACATTATAAAACTGAGATTATCTTAAGTAAAATAACATTGGGTTTGAAAGTTTGTTACAGTATGAGTATTTAGTGTAGGGTGAGTAGATGATTTTTGAGAAGAGTCTTGAAGAATCTTCCATTCTATCAAATGAGATCAAGAAACCGTGAATACAACAGTAAACACCACATGAAAATACACCACAATGATGCTGTTTTATTAAAAAAAACAGTCGCAGTTTTTTTTTCTCCTTATGCACTGTGTGCTTCAGGATTTACTTTATATGGTGCACACTTACCACAATGATGCATTCTCTCATATCTAGGCCCAAATTTACCGATCACAGCTTATCTGAATGAGCTGAGCTCATGGCGTAGATCTACGGTTTGGACACTGTGGGCAATGCGTAGATCTATGGCTTGGACCCTCAAAGGGTTAAAACACTAACTTTGCGGTGTATTTTCGTATGGTTTTTATGGTTGTATTTGTGGTTTCTTGGTCTCGTTTGATAGAATGGAAGATATGCTACAGAAATAGAGATGAGTTTGATTGTTTATAATACTGAAAATAACGTGAAATTGAGCTCAAAGTACCAGAAATATTCGATTTTTGTGTGATGTAAATAAATTACATCATGAATCCAATACACGTCAGCTGGTAGGTCTAATTTGTATTCATGAATGTAGTATGTATTATTATTTATACAATTACAGTGGACCCCCGGATTATGTACTGCTCCAAACTCGAACAATTATGTAAGTGTATTTTTGCAAGTGTATTTTTGGGGGTCTAAAAGGACTAATCTAATTTACATTATTCCTTAAGGGAACAAATTCTTTCGGTAACGGCACTTGAACAGCATTCTGGAACGAAATGGAATTCAAGTGTAAAGCCTGGAAGCTTAACTTATGAACAGAGGAAATGTTATTTTAATGCCAGGAATACCTGCATTGTTAATTATGGACTATTTTGAAATTGGAATATTTTGAACTGTGTGAAATTGGCAAAATTACCAATTTCTGATCACTTTATTGTGTAGTTGAAATAGTCGATTGGGGAATTTCTTGTGCTCAATCGATAAAAAGGCATACTAGCAAAATAGCTATGAATTTGTCAACTGGAACAATGTAATTGGCCTAAAATAATAGTCAAATTGGGCAAAATCACCGATGCGTAAATATCGCTGATGCAGCAAAATTCACGATAGTGAAATTTCATTAATTTTCCATCAAATTTTGTACTTTTTGTTTTATTACCGTCAGCAAAAGATTCTCTACCATTTCATAAGAAAAAATAAAAAAAAATGTTTGAAAATTCTTGAACCGTGTGGAGAAGTTTCAGATGAGGGGATGTGGCCCAAGAAGGGTTAAGTAGCATTCATGTAGTCTTAGAACCCTGATTCTTAATCATTGATCCTCGATCAGATTGCTAATCCTTGATCCCTAATACAGTGAAACCTCTGGTCATAACCATAATTTATTCCAAAACTCTGGTCACGACCCGATTTGGTCGTGACCCAAATTTGGATTGTATGTAAATTGTATGTAAATACGATTAATTCATTACAGACCCCTACGAACTGTATATAAATATTGTTTTTTAAGATTTTTAAGCACAAAAATAGTTAATTATACAAAAGAATGCACAGTGTAAAAACTAAATGTGTTATTATTATAATCAAAAAGAAGCACTAAAGCACAAAAGTCATACAGTGCAGCAGGGCAGGGAAGGATGAAAGGGTGTTGGGTAGCAAGAAGGAGAGGGATGATTATTAGGTTATGGAGTGCAGCAGGGCAGCGGATAGTGCAGGGGTAGAGGGTAGAAAGAAAATGAGGTAGAAAGGACTGAGGGGAGCACCAGAGGCATCATCATCAGAGTTTGTGTAATAAATCTGTTGCTGTCAGAAAGTCAATGAGAGAGTCTGGATTAAAGGAGGGCCCATCAGCAAGAAGGGAAGGAAAAGAAAGGGCAGCAGAGCGGAGACAACGTTGGAGGTAAATTCTGCGTGCTCGTTGATAGAGTGAGCAGTCCAACAGAATGTGGCTAACAGATACTGGAACCTGACAATTCTCACAGAGAGGAACAGGACGCCTCTTCATGAGATACCCGTGAGAAAGACGACATTGATGACAAGACGACGACCAAAAATCTATACGTACTCGGTTTAATAGAATGAAGTTTGTTATGGAGCAGATCTGACCAACATTGTTGCCAATGGGTGCAAAGGTGGGTAGCAATTACAGCAGAATAGTCCGTGAATGGAACACCTCTATATGAAACTGGGAGGTCATGTACTGCTGACCAAGCAGTAGTGTCTGCCTGTTCATTGCCCTGTACGTCGACTGACCAGGGACCCAACAAAAAACAATGTCTGTGCTTGTTAGAGATACGGCGTAACCAAAGTTGGATATGAAGAACTAGGGGATGTGGTCTGAAATGACCACAAATGGTGACACAGGCATAGATGCAATACAGATAAGTGCCATATAGGTACAAGGGATGATCAGAGACGACTGAATGTCTAGTGAAAGTAATTTGGCGAGTTTTACTACTAGAAAATTTAAACCCATGAGTGGTGGCCCAATTTGAAACATGATTGACCGCATGCTGGAGAGAAACTGCAATGAGGTGAAAGTCAGCGGCTGCACAAGCTATAGCAAAGTCATCAACATAGAGCGATGACCAAATATTGAATGAAAGAATAGATGCCAGATCATTTATAGCAAGGAGAAAAAGTGTTGTTCTCAGAACACATCCCTGGTGGACACCTTCAGCTTGGACAAAGTCCGGGGAAAGTATAATATTAACCAGGACTCGGAAATGTCTTTCAGTTAAGACGTTCTTAAGGAAAAATGGTAGATTGCCTCGGAGGCCTAAGGAGTGGGCCTGGACCAAGATATTATACCTCCAAGTTGTGTCTATGCCTTCTCAAGTTCAAAAAAGATGGCAATAACAAAGTGGTTATTGGTAAAGGCATTATGAACATACGTATCCAAGCGTAGTAAGGGGTCAATGACAGAACGGCCCTTACGAAAGCCATATTGACTAGTGGAGAGACTATTGTGTTTCTCTAAATACCACATCAAACGTCTATTTACCAGATGTTCCATCACCTTGCAAACTGCACTGGTAAGAACAATGGGACAGTAGTGCGGGGGCATCATGTCCCGTAGTACCCGGTTTGTGGAAAGGTAGAACAATGGCAGATTTCCACAGCTGGGGAAGAACTCCTTGTGACCAAATATGATTAAATAGTCGTAAGAGGACTGCAAGGGCTGACTGATGTAAATGCTGTAGCATACGAATATGAATGCCATCAGGCCCAGCTGCCAATGATCGGCAAGCGGAGAGTGTTGCCTCCAGTTCCAGAAGTGTAAAAGGCACTTTATAAGATTCTTCTCTGATAGAAGAAAAGTCTAAGGGCTCTAACTCTCTGGCAGACTTTGAGGAAAGAAACGAGGGGCATAGATGGAGCTCCTGAGAAATACGGACCAGATGATTACCAATTTCGGTGGCAATATCAAGAGTGTTTGCTATATTGACACCAACAACCCAAAGAATAGGAGCCGGGTCAGAGGAGTATTTACCACTCAGTTTCCATATTTTTTTCCAGACTGCACTCATAGAGGAAGAAACATAATCCCGCCAGCAAGTGCATTTAGTGTCACGGATGATACGGCAAGCGACCGCTCTCTTATGCTTAAAATCAAGGAGTCTCTCTGTGGTTCTGTTGTACCGGTACCTGCCCCACGCAGCGCGTTTCAAACGTACTGACCGAGCACAAGCAGGAGACCACCAAAGCACGCACTTCTGAGAATGCTTGCCCGAAGTTTGGGGTATAGAATGTGAAGCTGCGGTTAACACTGAGGTCGAGAAGAGGTGTAAAATCTCATCAATGGAGGACGAGGAAGGAGCCTCATTAAAAGCAGTTAGACATGCGTGAAGGTGAAGTCTAGGACAGTTGAGAAAGAGCAGACCGAGAGATCGATGCAAGAGAATGAGTACGAGGATCAAAATGGGTGGGAGTACCTGTATATAAAACAAGGAGGGGAGAGAAGCCTCTAACTGAATGCCGTGGGAGTCACAGTGAGACCCCCGCAGAGTTAATGGTGGGCATTAAAATTGCCAAGTACAGAAGTGGTGGCAGTAAGGAAGAAACTAGAAAGGCAACATCTGGGATAGATAATGCCCGAGAAGGAGAGAGATACAAAGAACAGATTGTATACCACTTATTCAAGTGGATACGCACAGCAGTGTAATGCAGCGAAGTATGAACAAAGAGCTGACTGTATGGAATATCAGTGCGTATAAGAAGGGCACTTTCATTAAAGGATCCGATGAATACAATAAATCATAGCCTGAGATGGAATGGATAACAGCGGAGTGTAATTTGGGTTCTTGTAAACAAGCACCAACAGGGGAAACCTGGGAGAGCAACACCTGAAGCTCACCCGGGTTACCTCTGAGGCCACGAATATTCCACTGTAAATAAGCCATGATTTGTAAAGAGAAAGATAAAAGAAATCTGCAGGTAAAGACATCTACGGACTAGAAGGGTTAGAAAAGTTCACATGTGGTGGCAGCGGAAACCGTTCAAGCAATGAAGGAATGGGACGCTGCGAAGAAAAGAGTTGTGCAGACGGAGAAGAGGGAAGAGGAGGAAAAGGTGGTGGATCGGTGTCCATCAATGGTTTAGTCTCATCAATATATTCTGAGATAGCTTTAAGTGTTTTTGAAGACAATACTGGAGATGGAAGGAGGAGGGTGAGTAAAGATTGGGACGACAATGCACTGTACCAAAGAAGGGGGGACGAAAGGGTAAAGGTAACTGAAGAAGGTTGGGAGGGGACAGGAGAGGAAGCAACCTGGGAGGGAGCAGAAGAGGAAGAAACTAGGGAGGGGACAGGGGAGGAAGGTACAGTATGAGGAAGAGGATGAACCTCCACACTTGTAACAGAGTCAGTTGGGGGTGACGAACCGGGTACAGAGACGGGGAAAGAAAAATGAGCAGGCTGCAGAAGGGAAGGAGGGGTTAAAGGAGATTTGAGCAATGGGGATTTTTTGGACTTCTGAGAAGTAGAGGGGCGATGGGGAGGAGGTGTTGTACTAGGTCTTGTGGACACCAGAACTTTTGAGTGAGAAGATGAAGTAAGAACAGAATGAGGTGTTGAGGGAGGGACTTCTGAATCCAGGACAGCAAAAGAATTAGAGACAGGAGTGACTGTGGAAGGGGTGACCACAGAGGAGGCTGCAGAAGGTGGTACCCCAGAGGTGGGGAGACGTTTAGTGAAATGAGAATAAGAAATACGGGGAAGTCTCCCTTGGAGGCATAGATGAGAGACTGCCATAGCATAGGGGAAATCTTCTGCCTCTTTGAGACAACAGATTTCTCGCTCATTTAAGTAAACTTGGCAACAGCGAGACTAAGATGGGTGAGCCTCATGACAATTAAGGCAAAAAGAGGTAGACTACAAGACGGATTTGTATGGTTATCGGCACTACAGACTGGGTATTTGGCTATGGACCTGCAATATATCGCTGGATGACCAAAACGGCAGCAATTTCTACATTGTTGTGGTGTAGGGATCACCTTTCGAACTAGTAAACGATGTCCCGCTATATAAACAGAGGATGGGAGCTCACGGCAGTTGAAAGTTAAGAGAGCTACATTGCAAGAGAATAGTCTCCACCCACGGGCAGGGAGGACTTAAGTGTCATTGCCACATGTCTGGAAATTCTGTTGGACAGTACCACTACAAGAATTGAAGAATGAAGTTTTTCAATAGCTACAGGAATAGTATCGATACCTGTAAGGAGAGAAAGATCGTGAGCTTGGTTAGCATTCTGGACAGTGATGATGCATGTACCGCTCAAGAGCATGAAAGGATATACAGTGGACCCCCGAGTTTCGACCACCTCAAAACTCGAACAATTATGTAAGTGTAATATTGTAAGTGCTTTTGTAAGTGTATTTTTAGGGGTCTGAAACGGACTAACCTACTTTACATTATTCCTTATGGGAACAAATTCGTTCAGTAATGGCACTTGAACAGCCTTCTGGAATGAATTATGGCCGAAACTCGGGGGTCCACTATATCTCTACCAACATGGCGTAGAAGTGCCTTGGCAATACTACGGTTGGAAAGATAGGCAGTAGAGGAAGTCGACCGTAAAGTAAAAATCTTAGTCCATTGTGTATTTTGAAACAGCGTGGAAAGGGAGTGCGTGATGTTCCAGTCTTTTCTGAGTAGAACGAGAAGGAAGCGAAGAAGTATCATCAGGTAACTGTCATGGGCGTTTAGGTGTGGGACTGGAATTGGTTCCTTGATTTCTTTTCTCTTCACCACAATGGAACTGATGGTTGATGGTGACTTCCCGTACATCCTGCCAAGGTCGGCAATATGTATGCCACTATCATATTTTTCTACGATTTCTTTTTCCAATTCTACGGTGTTCCTTACTTTCTTTACCAAAGGACTGGCACTAGGAGCTTTCTTTGGGCCCATGGTGGCTTATTTAGCAGTCTCACACAATAAACAAGTGCCCAAGACAATGGATTATTACAAAATATTTGGTATGACCTAGCAGGATATATTCACTCACCGAGAAACAACGTGACACTGCCTCAGAATGTGTGTGGGAGGCAACTTTGTGTGCGCGCTGGGGACTGGACAGGTTCCGTACCATCGACGAAAATGGAGGAAATCGACAAAAAAAGAGCCAATATTTTGACAAAAAAAGTTGGCCAAAACTGAAATCGGCGATAACGGAGATCGATGAAAATGGAGGGTCCATTGTACATAAATTATCATGCATAGCAGCATATGTGTAGAGAACCTAGAATAACCCAAAAAAGTTAGACAGTGACTTATTTCCATTGGGATCCTTTACCACCCCTTTGCTACCTCTTAAGCACAGTAAAAATAATCAAAGTTTGAAAAATCCTTAACTATACAAAATAATGCACAGTTTAATAGAGAACAATATTAAATAAAATTGAAAAAAAAAATACCGTAAACAACCAAGAAAACAAATACAACACAAGGAGTTCACAGCGAATGAACGAACATCTGACCGAGACCAACTACAAGGTGAGGGGTCTTTGTTAGGTGTACACAAACAACAGGAAGTGGGGAAAATTGGCATGTGCGAAAAAATGGTGCAGAATGTGAAAATTAGCGCAGCTGTGTTTATTCAGCACCCGATTATGTGTTCATGACCAGATGCAAAAATTTGGCGGATTTTTTGGTCGTGAACCGATTTGTTCATGTTCAGAAGCGTTCGTGACCAGAGGTTTCACTGTACATTAGTAACACAAAGTATTACTTAAGTAACAAACTACATTTCAGCTTTAAAACAAAGACTACTATGCAAGTCTTAATCAATTTCTTATCTCTACTTTGTTCAGTCAATTATGAAAATAACAACTGAATAAATGTGAAAATGAAAAAAATTGATGAGAGATGACTAACTTTCAGGAGGTTTTCAGTAAGGTCGAGTTTTAAGGAGAAGTCATCTCTCTCCTGTGTGAGCGCTTCCACTCTGACTTCTTGTTCTCTCTCTCTCTTCGATAATTTTTTCACTTCCTCTGAAAAAAATAAAATGAACCATTAAAAATATATATTTTTTAACACCATCTCCCAATGAAGTAGGGCAGCCTGAAAAAGAAATAATATAATTATTATTTCTACAAGCAATGATACAACTTATACAGACCTAATTGACATCAGTGACGTACTATATAGGAAGCCCCTGGTTATGCACAGCATTTCAGGCAACTTTGGTTCATTTTATACCTATGATGCAACCTATACCAGTTGGCTAACACCCAGACACCTACTTGCTGCTAGGTGAACATAGACATCAGGTGTCTTAAGCATGTACATCTCATTACTAACTATATTTCTTGTCTACCATGTATCATTGTACCATGTCTCAATAAAGTATTATTATTATTATTATTAATAAGGAAACAACAAACCCTATGTTTCCACCCATACTTGGCATACAAGTTCAGATGTCCCTCCAAAGAGAAAATATCTCTAATCCCTTCTTTAGAGCGAAGGCACTGTACTTCCTACCTTCAAGACTCAAGTTCGGCTAACTGGTTTCCCTGAATCCCTTCACAAAATGTTACCTTGGTCATACTCCAACGGCTCATCTGGTCCCATTTATATTTGGCTTGTATGTTTGTGACAACTACATACCATACTTATTGAAAGTTCTAAATGTACTAAACATACAAACTACTCGGATCTTAACCCTTTCAGGGTCACGAGCCCAGTCTGCAAACTTGCTTTCAGGGTCATAGAATTAAAGAAAAAAGTTTGAGCATGCACGTGCATGCACACATACACACAGACTCAGGAGGAAGCTCAAATACAATCACCTTCAGATGTCCCCCAACCTGGACAACCCCAATGCAGCCAAACAATCTAACCCAAAACACATGCCATACCCAATGCTTCCACCCACCTCATTACAAACTCCACCTTCACACCAACCACCCATAGTTCCTCATCAGGTCTCCCACTTTCCCAAACCCAACGTACCCCCCAGACTACGGTTTTAGAAAAGAAGTTGAAGGTTTGGTATACAAATGCAGATGGTATAACAAATAAATGTGAGGAGTGGCATGAAAAAATAAAGGAGACATCTCCAGACATAATAGCACTCACAGAAACAAAACTCACCAGGATGATAACAGATGCAATCTTTCCACCCGGATATCAAATCCTCAGGAAAGATAGAGGGAGCAGAGGGGGAGGCGGAGTTGCACTGCTCATTAACCCTTAAACAGTCCACACGTATATTTACGTTAGTACTGCTACTGCCCCAAACGTATTTTTACGTTTTATTTTTCCTGCCTCCAAATTTGGCACGATTGGCCCGAGATGCCTGGTGAGCATAGAATGGGTCTTAAGGGGGCCTCCTACGCGTACGCCGCGGTCATGGTCGATAAATATGTTGTTTCGTTAATTTTCGTTCGATTTCTTTCATTTGTTTTTTATACGTAAAGAAGCACCTTTCTAGTTGACTTGTATCAAGTTTCAAAAAGATCGCCCAACAAACAACTGAGAAAAAAAATCTTTATCAAGTTTTTACCAAACATCACATATAAAAAAATTCAGGAGTCGTAGTGGGACTTGTTGAAGCTGTTGTGGTTTAACCTACACATAAAACAATGCTAATCTGAAATTATAATGATCACCTTTCTGTAATTTATCCCTATCTTCATGCTTAAAAAATAAAGTTTGTGTGTTTTTTACATGTTGGAAAATATCTGACTTTTTACCTCACATAAATCAAAAGCTAATTACGATATCTCAAAAAGCTAATCATAATTAATTAATACAACCTTTCTTTTATGTTGTCTGCGAGTTTCATTTCATTCCTATGATTATTAACGGTTCTACGCCAATATATAGATGAATAACTTACTTCTGAGATAATCCACGCGGAAGGTCGCGCAAGGAAAAAATAGTTTTTCCTGGAGCAAAATAGCATTTTTCTCAGCTTTATCTTGCATTACGAGTGTATATCATAGTTAGCCCTGTTCGTTTTCTTTAATACAAGTCCCCTAGAGGGCCCAGGGTAACTCACCAGGAACACCCACACCCAGGAATGTAATATGATACTTGGAGGCGGTCCCAGGCGGCGATCATATTATGCCACATATTATTCATTCTGGAGTATTTACTATGTTTATTTGTTATTTATATTGTCTATTATGTCATAATAGATCAATTGTGATAGATATAAAAGCCGTAGTATTGATAATAGCGTTATAATGAAGCATATTCCCCGGCTATCCTGAGTCAGGAATTTCTGCTGACGCAATCAAATGTTCTAGAAGGTTCCTGATTGGCTGGAAGTCTTCGGATAATCCCCGCCCACTCTGTTATGATGCCAAATCATCAATTATTATATAAGTAAGAATACTACAAGAAATTAAGGAAAAAATCAGGAAAAAAATACTAAAATTCACGAAATGTCAGCCGACCTACTACGGTTGTTGGCGTCACCATGTGTGTTATAAACGACCATAATTCCTTGTAGGAATGTCGTAGAACAATGATTTTTGTACCATTGCGTAGCCAGAGAGTTACTCTATTTTTCAATATGGTTAACTCAATTTTCAAAAATTTTCGAATATTTTTCCTCGCGGGCGGCGTACGCGTAGGAGGCCCGCCCCTTAACACTCTGTGTGTGCCATATTAAAAAAAACTGGGACTACTTAGTACCTTGTGGGAGCACCAGGTAAATTGAGCACCAGCTAGAGCAAACACTGCGGCAAACACCAAGGATTCACCGACGTCATGTCATATTAACACTCCCCTTTGAAGTGGAAAGTGATGTCGGCAGGCTGGCAGGCCAGCTGGATGCCTGCCTGCCTGGCCACCTGACTGGCAAGCAGCTGGTTGGCCACCTGGCTGGTCAGCTGGGTACCTGATTGGCTGTCTATCTCTGTCTGTCTGTATCTTTCTGTCTCTGTCTCTATGTCTCTATCTCACAGGAACACATACGTAAATACAATTATACATAGTGTAAATTACCTAGGATAACTAAAAAAATCAAGACAGTGTTATACTGTGCTTGTGATCTGCGTAATACCAGTTGGTTCATGAGCTACTCTCTGAGACAAGCAGACAGAAAGGAGATGACACACAGGCAGACAGAGACACACAGACAGACACACACAGACAGAAAGAGACACTCAGACAGACAGACAGGTTTGTGTAACAAATAAAGGGAAGCAATGTAAACTCGTCAACTGTCATCACTGTAATTACTGGACTGATAAGAAGAGATAAGACTACGGCTCACCCTTTGTGAAATGTCACCTGTCATCATTAGTGGAGATCAGATGAGATAAAGCAGCGATGCTTCAAGGGAACTTTTATTATTATTATTCACTATTATTATTATTCACTATTATTATTATTAGCATTATTATTCACTATCATTATTATTATTATTTTTATGCACTATCATTATTATTATTTGAGTACAATTTCAGTACCTAATATTAGTGCCAGAACACAGATTGGCTACGAAATCACAAGAACTACTATAAATTGTGATTATGAGAACATAAAAATTATATAAAATCATAAAAAAAAGTGAAAAAAAGGTATATCGCCAATGATTCTGCAAGCAGCAGGACTCCTGTTGCTGTCAAGTGAGCATCCAGTGCCAACTTCTCCGCCTCATATCTCGTTAACTACTGACCCAAATTTTTTTTTTTTATCCTATAACACTTGAAAAAATGTGCTCTTTATTTCTATATTTTTTTTTTTTTTTTCAAAAGATTCGGGGCACTGGGCGAGCTAACATAAATATACGTGTGGACCGTTTAAGGGTTAAGAACCAGTGAGGATTTGAGGAAGTGGAAGGAATGGATGGAATGGGCAAAAGGGACTACATAGTAGGAACAATTCAGTCTGAGGGCCATAAGGTAATGTACAACCCGCCACAGAACTGCAGAAGGCCAAGAGAAGAATACGATGAGAGCAAAAGGCCAAGAGAAGAATACGATGAGAGCAACAGAGCAATGGTAGACACACTAGCCGAGGTGGCCAGAAGACCCCACATGGGGAGAGCAAAGTTACTAGTTATGGGTGATTTCAATCACAAGGAGATTGACTGGGAAAACCTGGAGCCCCATGGAAGTCCTGAATCATGGAGAGCCAAGATGATGGATGTGTTACTGGAAAACCTCATGCATCAACATGTTAGAGAGACTACCAGAGAGAGAGGTGAGGATGATCCAGCAAGACTAGACCTAGTATTCACCTTGAGTAGTTCGGACATCAAGGATATCACGTATGAAAGGTCCCTTGGAGCTAGTGATCATTTGGTTCTGTGTTTTGATTATATAGTTGAGCTACAAGTGGAGAGGGGAGCAGGAATAGGAAGGGAGAAACGAAACTACAAAAGGGGGACTACACAGGCATGAGGAACTTCCTACAAGATGTTCAGTGGGAAAGAGAAATGGCAGGAAAACCAGTAAAAGAAATGATGGAATATGTGACAACCAAATGCAAAGAGGCAGAGGAGAGGTTTGTCCCCAAGAAAAACAGAAGTAATGGGAAGACCAGAACGAGTCCTTGGTTCACCCAAAGGTGTAGGGAGGCAAAAACTAAGTGCACTAGAGAATGGAAAAAGTACAGAAGACAAAGGACCCAGGAAAATAGAGAGATTAGCCGAAGAGCCAGAAACGAATATGCATCAAAAGTCAAGTCTGACCCAAAGCTGTTGTATAGCCACATCAGGAGGAAAACAACAGTCAAGGACCAGGTAATCAGGCTGAGGAAGGAAGGTGGGGAGTTCACAAGAAACGACCAAGAGGTATGTGAAGAGCTCAACATGAGATTTAAAGAAGTATTTACAGAGGAGATAGGAAGGACTCCAGGAATTCAGAATAGGGAGGTATACCAACAAGTGCTGGATGAAATACACACAACTGAGGAGGAGGTAAAGAAGGTGCTATGTGAACTCGACACCTCAAAAGTGGTGGAACCTGACAGCATTTCTCTGTGGGTCCTTAGAGAGGGAGCAGAGATGTTAAGTGTGCCACTAACAAAAATCTTCAACACATCCATTGAAACTGGGCAGTCTATTTTCGTAAGATATTTATGGTTATATTCTCGTTTTCTTGGTCTCATTTGATAGAATGGAAGATATATTACAGAAATAGAGATAATTTTGATTGGTTTCTCGATGACAAGTACCTAGAAATTGAGCGCAAAGTAGCAAAAATGTTCAAGAGTAAACAAATCACGCCAACCGTACAATACACATCAACTGGCGAGTCTAATATTCTTGCACAGGTGTGCTGATATTATTTATACCATTTTTACAATGATGCAATAGTATACATAACAGTAAATCTTCAATTTTTTGTGAGAATAAAAATTCAAAATGGAAAGTAAAAATAATGTAAGAGGGGCCTGGAGACGTGACTAAGGAACAGATAAAATGTTATTTTAGTGCCAGGAATGTCTGTCTCGTTTATTCTGGACCCTATTTTGAAATTGGCATCTTTTGAAATTTGTATGAAATTGGCCAAATTGCCAATTTCTGACCACCTTATTAGGTAGTTGAAATTGGTAAATTGGAGGTTTCTTATACAGTGGAACCTCTACTAACGAGCGCATCCACGTGCGAGTTTTTCCAGATGCGAGCAGTCGATCAGTTTATTTTTTGCTTTCATAGGCGAGCGAAATTTCCAGATGCGAGTGGGCCTCAAGGGAGGTTCCTTGACGCTGGTGAGGGGCTCTTGCTCTTGATCTAGGGAATTGGATCTCATTTGTTTGTTGGAATATCTTATTGAAACTTGGGCAATGTATGATGGAAAGATGTTTCTTAAGGTACACCAAAATTGAAAGAAATCTGACTGTAAATAACCGAGTTCAATTCTCAGCCTTAGCCGTCCCTTAGCGGTATATTTTCGTATGGTTTTTATGGTTGTATTCTCGTTTTTTTTTTTTTGGTCTCAATTGATAGAATGGAAGATATATTAGAGACAGATATGAATTTGATTGCTTTCGCAACGAAAAGTACCTTGAAATTGAGCTCTAAGTAGCTGAAATGTTTGATTTTTGTCGATGTTCAAGAGTAAACAAATGAAGTCACTGTCCAATACCTGTCCGAATGGGATGACATTATTTGTACAATTATCACAATAATGCAATAGTCTCCATAACAGTAAATCTTCTATTTTTTGGTGTGAATAAAAATTCCAAATGGTAAGCAAGAGTATTATTATAAGAATACATACATACTAATAATAAAAATAATAATAATAATGATATGTATATAATAATTATTACAAGAATAATTATTATATAAGAATACGAACGTACGTACTAATAAATAATACCTAATAATAATAATAATATAAGTAAGTGAGTTTCATATCACCACCACAAGATGGCAGTGTGTATCAAAATATCGCCGCTCTCTCCGCCTCCACTAACACTACTCACATACGTAATATTTCATTCATTCTAGTGTATATACAGTGGACCCCCGAGTTTCGTAAGGTTCTTATTTCGTAAACATCGTTTTTCATAAGCTTTTTTCGATTTTGAGAATCGAAAATGGCTCGTGTTTGTAACGTATTAGGGCCTGTCCGCCTGCTCCGCGCCTGCGCGGACGCAGGACGCCGCCAATGAAGCGTTGTTTACCATTGAGAGAACATTACCTAGCGCGCTCTTTTTTAAACATTCACACTACATTTTTGGGGTCTTTTTGGTAGTTTAGTGATTGTCCCTGTGAAATAAGTCACCATGGGTCCAAAGAAGCTTCCTAGTGGCACCCTTTTGGTAAAGTGAGGAACACCATCGAACTGAAGAAAAAAGATTATAGAAAAATATGAGAGTGGCGTACGTCTGAGTGATCTTGCCAGGATGTACAACAAAAACCCCCTCTACTATCAGCTCTATCCTGGGAAAGAGAAATGAGATGGGGGGTTTTTGTCTTCCTTTTTCAGATGCACCGAATCT
>WNWK01023303.1:0-31276 GCA_009830355.1 Cherax destructor
TGGTACCCCAGTAAACTTTTCCCCTATAATTTTTAATTTTTTATCCCCTTCCTTTATATAAAGGAAAAAATGTTCACAATCCTGGTACCTTCCCTTTTTCATACATTTATTAAAAAAAATACCAACACTCCAACACTATATTCCTTTTAACATTTTTCATGCCCCCGCGTTCCAGCTGCTTTCCCCTTTCAGAACCTCACCACCTCCCCCCCACACTCACCCCCTGTTTTTTCTTCACTCCAAACATGTTTTCCCCAAGTACATAAAATTCCCCCCTTTTTTTTTCATCAATTTAAAAAAATTCCCCAAAAAAATTTCCCCGCCATCTACCCAATACCCACCCCCCATCTACTAATCCTCTATTTTTTTTTAAATAAATCCTTTTTTTTCCCCTAGGCTTTCTTTTTTTACCCCCAAAAAAAAATTTTTTTTAAAAAAAATTTTTTGACAGCCTCGCCATTTTTCATCCCCCTTTCTTTGCACTCTCCCACTTATTCATTTTTTCTCCCATATACTCTGTTCTTTTTAAACCTTCTGTTTTAAAAAAACCTCATAAGCTCCTTTTTTTCTATTTTATCACCCCTTTACTTCATTCCACCCCACCCTTTTTCCCCCCCCCCCTTGCACCCCCCCAAATTTAATACTGTTTTTTAAAACTATCCCAATCCTTCACCCCCCACTACTCTCTTGCACTACCCCCCTTTTTAAATAGTTTTATATCTCACCCTAACTTCCTCCTTTAGTTTATACACTTTTCCCTTTTTTTTTTTTCCACACCTTTTCCCGTTTTTTCTTTTTGTCATTACCTTCCCCTTTTAAAAACTTTAAGCCTCCCCAAAACCCTTTTATTAAATCTTTTAAAAAACCTTTTTTGGTTTAAATAAAATTTTTTTACCCCAAAAAAAAAATTACCAAACCTTTTTCAAAAACTAAAAACCCCTTTATTTTCCCTTTGGCCCCCAAAATACCTTAAAATTTTTACCCCTTTCTTAAATAAAAATTATTTACCAAACCCCCCCCCTAAATTAAAATTTCTTTACATTTTTTCCCCGGGAAAACCTTTTAAAAACCCATTTTTCCCCCAAACCCTTTTTTTTACCCAAACTTTTTTAAATTTTAAACCCTTTCCTCCAATTTTTTAAATTTTCCCCTTAAAAAAAACCCCAAAACCCTTCCTTCCCCTCCCTTTAAACCCCCAAAACCCCCAAACCAAAACCCCAAAAAATCCAAATCCCTCAAAACAATTGGAGGGAACAAACATGTCATCATCAGTAATCTCACCTCCCAAAAGCACCTCCAACAGGAGCACCTCCACCGGGAACCCAGGTGTGGTGGTATCCCCTGGCAAATGCCAGGGAGGTTCCATCACCATTTTTTTGTCACAAAGGTGATCATGACATTCTCTCTTAATAAATGAACGTTTGTGGTAAAAAAAAATTGTCGTAATTAGAAATGCTTAGATTTTCTCGCTTTTGTTTGTTCAAACGTTGTGTTGTATTTCATCACTTGTTTCTTTGTAATCTTTCAACAATACCAGGATTTTATTTTCTAGTTGAATCTGATATCCATTATTCAGCTAAAACATTTATTTTAATCTGTAATGTCGTTTTTCTTCAATAATATTGCTGAATTAGCAATAATAGATATGCAGTGAACATATCTCAACGAAATCGTTTATCTCACTTTCGTTGTAATATAAACTGAGAGCTAACTTTAATTCCTGGATAAGAGATTAAGGTATTCTTGATTTGTGGAGTACAGTAATTTACAACCTTAATTACGCTCATGCAGTCGTTAAGCTGACAAAATTCACTAGATGAGGCGGCACATCTTGTGTATACCTAGCCATCAGAGACTTGGTGACAC
The DNA here is from genome assembly GCA_009830355.1 of Cherax destructor. Classification (NCBI taxonomy): domain Eukaryota; kingdom Metazoa; phylum Arthropoda; class Malacostraca; order Decapoda; family Parastacidae; genus Cherax; species Cherax destructor. The sequence continues at coordinate 1,867 of WNWK01023303.1, forward strand.
TCCCCCCCCCGTCCCCGCTGAAGTCGCTGTGAAGGCCCGCTGAGGGCCTCCGTTGCACCCCACACCAACCACCATTAGAGCAAACTATCTTTTGGGACATTTGTCCATAGAACCGGAGAGGAACCCCTCTTCCCACCGAAGGACTGCCACGCAAATGAGAGAAAGGAAACTAAACGACACTTCCCTACCCGGGGAGCCACTGCCGGGTCGCCAATTTGGAAGAGACCTGGGCTGGGATCCATACCGGCAAATCACCTAGAATAGAATTCAACATTCACTAGTCCATCAGAGATAAACTAATACAAGGTTAATGTCACTGAAGTATTTACATCGCTTGTCCTCAGAACGATGAGCCGAGAGATGTGTGTTTATATAAACTAGTTTATATAAAAACTTATCAGAATTTGCTTGTTGATTTAGTACAAGGTTATATTATGTAGAGTTAGTACAAAGTTATATTATTTAGGGGTAGTTATATTATTTGAGGTTAAGTCAATTCAGTAAAAGTTTATATCACAGTAATGTTAGTAATTGAAGATAATAGAGCCTCACTGGAACCACAGCAATGCAACACCAGCCTCACACTGACAGGTCAGTAAATACATCTGCCTTAGGATCAAAATCATGCTCTAACAAAACACCCAAGGTCATCACGGACTTTACACTTAGTGGGCCAAAATCACTTCATACAAAATCAAACCTCTGGCACTGTCCAAGGAAGGAAGAGAAACCAGTCTTTTGACCACAGAAACAGCAAGGCCACGATCCATGAAGCAGCCGTCTGAACACCACGTGACACTGGAAACCAAACACGACTAGGGTTGCAATAAGCAAGCCAAACCCAAAGCAATTAGTAAGACCTATCTCTCATTTCGAAGATCCTAAAAAAGCTCACGAAAGCTCAACTGTGTTTGACGTCGAAAGAATGGAAGCATCGGCAGGCACACTCCAAGGAACACAGTGCTGGCTTAATAGCAATGAGTGTGTCTATAACACAAGAACTGCTCAGTTAGATAAGCACATCACCTTAACTACTGTAATGTGTGAGGCTAGGACACTATTGTAATGTGTGAGGCTAGGACACTATTGTAATGTGTGAGGCTAGGACACTATTGTAATGTGGAGCTAGGACACTATTGTAATGTGAGCTAGGACACTATTGTAATGTGTGAGGCTAGGACACTATTGTAATGTGTGAGGCTAGGACACTATTGTAATGTGTGAAGCTAGGACACTATTGTAATGTGTGAGGCTAGGACACTATTGTAATGTGTGAGGCTAGGACACTATTGTAAGTGTGAGGCTAGGACACTATTGTAATTTTGAGGCTAGGACACTATTGTAATGTGTGAGGCTAGGACACTATTGTAATTTTGAGGCTAGGACACTATTGTAATGTTGAAGCTAGGACACTATTAATGTGTGAGGCTAGGACACTATTGTAATGTGAGGCTAGGACACTATTGTAATGTGTGAGGCTAGGACACTATTGTAATGTGTGAGGCTAGGACACTATTGTAATGTGTGAAGCTAGGACACTATTGTAATGTGTGAGGCTAGGACACTATTGTAATGTGTGAGGCTAGGACACTATTGTAATGTGTGAAGCTAGGACACTATTGTAATGTGTGAGGCTAGGACACTATTGTAATGTGTGAGGCTAGGACACTATTGTAATGTGTGAGGCTATCACGTTTGTTCCTGCTATCATGTTTGTTCCTGCTGTCACGTTTGTTCCTGCTATCATGTTTGTTCCTACTATCACGTTTGTTCCTGCTATCATGTTTGTTCCTGCTATCATGTTTGTTCCTGCTGTCACGTTTGTTCCTGCTATCATGTTTGTTCCTGCTATCATGTTTGTTCCTGCTATCATGTTTGTTCCTGCTATCATGTTTGTTCCTGCTATCATGTTTGTTCCTGCTATCATGTTTGTTCCTGCTATCATGTTTGTTCCTGCTATCATGTTTGTTCCTGCTATCATGTTTGTTCCTGCTGTCACGTTTGTTCCTGCTATCACGTTTGTTCCTGCTATCACGTTTGTTCCTGCTGTCATGTTTGTTCCTGCTGTCACGTTTGTTCCTGCTATCATGTTTGTTCCTGCTATCATGTTTGTTCCTGCTATCATGTTTGTTCCTGCTATCATGTTTGTTCCTGCTATCATGTTTGTTCCTGCTATCATGTTTGTTCCTACTATCACGTTTGTTCCTGCTATCATGTTTGTTCCTGCTGTCATGTTTGTTCCTGCTGTCATGTTTGTTCCTGCTATCATGTTTGTTCCTGCTATCATGTTTGTCCCTGCTCTCACGTTTGTTCCTGCTCTCACGTTTGTTCCTGCTATCACGTTTGTTCCTGCTATCATGTTTGTTCCTGCTCTCACGTTTGTTCCTGCTATCATGTTTGTTCCTGCTATCATGTTTGTTCCTGCTCTCACGTTTGTTCCTGCTATCATGTTTGTTCCTGCTATCATGTTTGTTCCTGCTATCATGTTTGTTCCTGCTATCATGTTTGTTCCTGCTATCATGTTTGTTCCTGCTATCGTTTGTTCCTGCTATCATGTTTGTTCCTGCTATCATGTTTGTTCCTGCTATCATGTTTGTTCCTACTATCACGTTTGTTCCTGCTATCATGTTTGTTCCTGCTGTCATGTTTGTTCCTACTATCATGTTTGTTCCTGCTCTCACGTTTGTTCCTGCTATCATGTTTGTTCCTGCTATCATGTTTGTTCCTGTTTCACGTTTGTTCCTGCTATCATGTTTGTTCCTGCTATCATGTTTGTTCCTGCTATCATGTTTGTTCCTGCTATCATGTTTGTTCCTGCTATCATGTTTGTCCCTGCTATCATGTTTGTTCCTGCTCTCACGTTTGTTCCTGCTATCATGTTTGTCCCTGCTATCATGTTTGTTCCTGCTCTCACGTTTGTTCCTGCTATCATGTTTGTTCCTGCTCTCACGTTTGTTCCTACTATCATGTTTGTTCCTACTATCATGTTTGTTCCTGCTATCACGTTTGTTCCTGCTATCATGTTTGTTCCTGCTCTCACGTTTGTTCCTGCTATCATGTTTGTCCCTGCTATCATGTTTGTTCCTGCTATCATGTTTGTTCCTGCTATCATGTTTGTTCCTGCTCTCACGTTTGTTCCTGCTATCATGTTTGTTCCTGTTATCATGTTTGTCCCTGCTCTCACGTTTGTTCCTGCTCTCACGTTTGTTCCTGCTATCATGTTTGTTCCTGCTATCACGTTTGTTCCTGCTCTCACGTTTGTTCCTGCTCTCACGTTTGTTCCTGCCATCACGTTTGTTCCTGCTATCATGTTTGTTCCTGCTATCATGTTTGTTCCTGCTATCATGTTTGTTCCTGCTATCATCTTCATCAGGTCACCGAGCTCTTCAACAATTAATAATTCAGTGTACAAACCTGGGAGAGACGAGTTTGTAAAGTCAATCTCAGCCTCAAGAAACAACTCAGTATTTACCACGACTTTTCGTAATTACGTACAGTTTGGAGAAAATAATTATTTATTCGAGTGGTAACAAGTATGAGACTCAGCCTTTTAAATAACCTTCCGCTCCTGAGCAATTCCTCACCCTATACATTTCTTCCCCCCAAGTCAGAGTTCATCTGTTGAATATATAATGTTTTCTATCTCCGCACCAGGTGCTTATCTCTCCCTAAGCTAGCTTACTTTTTACGATGATCTCCCTCCTGTGTCAGCCCCAAACTGGGATACTGCTACTCCCTCTTACGTCCATGCTAGAGAAAGCTTTAAGCTTTTTCCTGGCCGAATCACGGTGGGAGGAAGCAATATTTCCAGACAGATTAGATGGCCCTGCCATCTAAAAGGCTGTTGGTGAAGGAAATTCTTCCAGAATATATACAATAGAGCAGGAGTGGATGACCCCCAGTTACTCCAGTGGCACCAGCATATGGGACACCCTATCAGCACAGACAATTAGACCAGCTGAAACTTTAGCTCATAAACAATCCAGTTGGGACAGCCCTTTCATGGACAAGACTGCTACAGCTCTGCTAATGAGAAAGCTCGCTTTCAGTGGCTAGGGTTCGTCACTCGGGTGACATTCTTCTAAAAGTTTCTATCTCTGCTACTGGCACATCTCATGACCCAAATACCCTTCATATTGCAGTGGCTCTCCGCCTTTCTGCCTCTATTTACACTGAGTGTAAGTATATTAGTGATGAAGCAATAACTGACAAGTACGATCTGAATGGTTTGAGCTGATCAAGTTTCAAAAATAGTTACGTTACACACAGTGAAGTCAACGATATCATCAAGAGAAGCCTTGCTGCATCCCTGTGCCCAGCCATCAAGCTTCACCCCTCAGCAGCATGAATGTGCCTGCCTAGTTCCCTAATGGGATCACATTATATCCTTGGAAGAATGGAAGACCGCTAGTGTGGGACTATACTAGTGCATCTACTCTGACCTGCACCTACATAATGTACGAGAGGCAACACGTGCTGTACGAGAGGCAACACGTGCTGTACGAGAGGCAACACGTGCTGTACGAGAGGCAACACGTGCTGTACGAGAGGCAACACGTGCTGTACGAGAGGCAACACGTGCTGTACGAGAGGCAACACGTGCTGTACAGAGGCAACACGTGCTGTACAGAGGCAACACGTGCTGTACGAGAGGCAACACGTGCTGCATAAGAGGCAACACGTATGTAAGAGGCAATACTTGAAGACGATGAGAGTCGTCAACAAGTTTCTGTAGAGTCTGGCGGCAAACTTCAAACTTTCCTTGGCTCTGGTCACGAAGGCTGACTAGAGGCTCACTAGCAACCAACACTCACTCAAAGACAACCATGATGCAACCACAGATTAACAGGACGCATCCACAGAACGACAGGAAACACCCATAGGATAATAGGAAGCATCCACAGGAAGCACCCATAGGCCAACAGAAACACCCAAAGGCTAACAGAAAGCACCCACAGATCAACAGGAAGCACCCACATGCTACTATGACGCACCCATACCAGGACACACCCATAGACCACCAGGATGCACCCACGGACCAACAGAACACACAGGCCAACGAACAAGCCACCAGGACGCACAAACAGGATACCAGGTCTCACAGTCACCCAGGAGGAAGTTATTACTAAAACACAATTCCATCGGTCGTGACACTCTTTTTATAACCTGATCTTCATTTAAAAGAGACTCGGAATTTAAAAAAAAACGCTCATTAAAAGTTTTTGAAGATGGACTTTTTTTTCGTCTGTTAGGTACTCATCGCAAGTCAATTATTTGATAAAATATACATGTGTAGAGCCTATTTTTAACTAAATTTAATATATTAAACCTTTTGAATAATTTTGTGCTTTTATTAACAGAGAATATCCTTTGGTAATTATACATATTGGTGCTGTTTTAGAACTAAATTAGCAGCGCCTGGAACTGTTGTTCCAGGCTGCTACTTAGGTGATTAGCTGTGTCAGAGGAGTTTACACCAGCTAAGGCTCCACTAACCTCAAACTAATGTAAAGAGTTGTCTCAGTCACCGACCATAACCTCGAGCTAAAACTCCTAGATACATGTGCAAAATCTAAGCCTCTTGACTGTGTAGGGTTAGTTTCTGGACTTGTTTTGGGTGCAAGCTGAAGGATTGACTGGGGATGAGATAAACATTTCATGTCAGTTAAAAAAGTTCGTCACCGAACTGTGTACAACAGAAATAAGTCAGTGTTTAATTTTATTGGTTTATTCCCAATAAAGTTCATTAGACATGTGTAAAAAAATATAAACTTGTGCTTGAAATATATTATTGATGGCATTCAGTACATATAAGTGATGATTTGTGTATTAAACCTGAATAAAAGTTTAGTTCTCGCCATAGACAGTAACGATGGAAAAGAAAGTTGTTAAATACGTATAGTGATTAATGCCGTCGGATTTAGATTTCAATCAGATTCGCACATTCTCCCGTTTTTCTGGATCTTGGATCTTCAGTGTTCAGTTCTGTCAGTCTCCTTGACCCTTGTTCAGTGCTCTAGTGTTTTGAAAGTATCGTTCTTTACCTCTTTCGTTCCCCATGACCATTTTTTATATGCCTAGTGTTTCTTGTCTGGTGATTATTTTAAATGCTATACAATACCGACAAGTTTGAGTCATAAATACATGCAATGCTAAATATCTTAATAATGAAACTTTTCGAAGGCTTTGCAGGCTTCACCAATCGATCGCAGAGACGATTTTTTTCCCAAAAGACAGTAGAAACAGTAGAGAGATTGATTATCTTCCATCTAAGGTGAGGGACTGATTACCTCAAGTTTCCCTCTCCACTTCGCTGTTTTTCGACTGATGAAGCTTGTAGCGTCAGCAATGATGTTTAGTGTTCCTGTGTCTAACTCGTTGGACCACTGTTGTTAACTAACTCGTTAACACTCTCGTTTGGGCTAGCATAAAAAATGAACATGGAAGGAAGAAATGGTTAAAGGAACAAAAGAAAAAAATAAGATAAAAAAAAGGGCTATCGAGATTGAATAAATGAAGTAAGGGAAGAAAGAAGGAAAAAATGAGAAGAAAATAATGAAATAAGAAATACAGGAAGAAACAAAAGAACTAAGGAAGAAAGGAAGGATCAACAGAAGAAAGATCAGGAGGAAGGACAGCAAGAAGGAACATAAGAAAGTTGGAATGAGTGAAAGAAATAAAGTACGAGTCTGTAGCTACCTGGCGCTCTTCTTTAAGAACCCATGAAGGCCACACACTACGGCCAGGGTTAATGCTGATTGCATTTTGAGCGGGCGAGCGGCGGCGTCAGCGGCAGAGGAGGTGGCAGCGACGACAGCGACAGCAATAGCAGGCGTCGACGCAGCATGGGGCTGGCGGCATCGCAGATGACGACAATGGCTGTGGCGGCAGCGGCCATGGCCATGGCTGAGATAGCGACGGCCATCGCTATCGGTGGTGCTGGTGGTGATAGCGTTGGCGGCGATATGGCGGCAGAGGCAATTTCTTCGTTGGTGGCGGCAGTAGCAGGGAGGTGGCGATAGTAGGGAGGGAGAAACAGCAGGGACGTTGCAACGACACCTTCAGGGTGGAGAGTGGAATGGGGTAGCAGAGGCAGTGTTATTTGCCTTGGTGTCACGCCCGCGAGATATGCCGTCATTGGGAATCCAAGGACTCGTTTAAGGCTCGTAGCAGACGCTCCACAGATCTGTGTCAATAACAGTAAAGAACGGTGGAGTGGCGGGGCTTACCTGAAGCTGGGGGATGAGGAGATAGGGGCAAATAAGTGAAAGAGGTGAGGGGTTTAAAGCCAGGGAAGATGCATGCAAGACAGATATGAACCGGAATAGTAGTTGTGGAATATTTGTTGGGGCTCTGGTATTAATCGAGTTACCGCAATTGAAGGTCGAAATGTATAAAAAACTTTTATTCGTGGTTTTTGCCACCATGAGCCTTCCTACCTTTCATTGGCAAGTGCTCATTTTCCTTTCTTATGCTAGGCCATGGAAAGGAAAGTTTATGTAGAGGCAGAGTAATCGTGGATGCTCTCGAAATCGTAATAACAAATCAGGGAATGGGTGGGGCTTGAACCCATGACAAGTGAGTCCTAAAAACTCACAGGTCAATGCGTTAACCACTCGGCCAGCTGCCTCTGAAAAGAGTCGTCCAACTTAGAATATTTGTATACACCATAAGGAGGTTTTCATTGGCCCCAAGAAAAGTTTAATGAATACTTGCCGATGAGGTTAGGATCCAACATAAACGCATAAACACAGAGTAGATGTCTACATATTTTGACAAGCAACTGAGGTTATCGTCAGCAGATACTGTAACATACAGTGTGGATGATCTGATGTATCAGTGATATCTTATAATCAGTGTCTCCTCTCTGCTGAATTAGCTGAGGGCAACTCCACACGGGCGACTACGCCCGAATCTCAGGGTGGTGGTTAGCAACAATATATTAGTATTTTTAAAAAGCCGGCTGTGTCCCACGAGGTAAAGTGACCCCCCAAAATAGAGGAAGCACATTACTTCCCATATTCGACAGCTGTCTTAAAAGAAGCCCACACATCAGCATTCAAATTAACCTGAGAAGAGCACAATCCCCACCTCTTCTTCAGAGTGGAGGCCCTGTACTTCCGCCTCAGGACTCCAGTTCCGTATTCCCTGCTCAGCTCTCATACAGAGGGTGTTTCTGCGCAGGTCCCTGGCAGTCACTCGTGAAAACAACTGATTTTCACAAGATGGTGGAATGGTGTAAGAGGCGGATAAATACTGTCTGTTTGGACATTGTGAAGGGGGCTATAACGCCAAGTAATGTGGATATTTTGCTACCTAGTATAGTCAGGGACACGTATGAAATCCAGAATCAAGAATTATATGGGATTTCTTTGAATGGAGTGTCCCGTATCTTCATTAAGTTCCTGCCTGCCGGTGTGTACAATAGTGGTGGACCATTATCAGGATCGTCAAATGGAGATTACACCGGCTGTGGATGTCGTGCTAAGGAACGTATCAAGATTTTATTCTTGGTTACGTCTTCATAATGTCCCTTTTGAAGCAGGGGAACATGCCATCAGGGACGCTTTTGCAAAATACGGTGTGATACTATGAAGCTTCTATGGGACGCTGGACTCAAGGTCTGTATGCCAGCTTTCCAGAAGGTTCCTATAGACTCAAATAACCTTGCAAAATCAGATTCCTTCATGTCTTCCTAGAAGAATTCTGGACGCAGGTCTGTGGCCTATGCAGGTCAGCCCCAGACGTGTCGCACATGCGAGTCAACAGGTCACATGGCAAAAGACTGCAATCAACAAATACATCGGGAGGAGTATACTAGCTCTGAGAGTGACAGGAAGGCTGAGGAAATGGAGAGGCAGCGACAGGACGTAGGCATGGTATCAACGGGCAGGTGAAGTGACGAGGTGAAAATTAAATGGACAGGGTGTGTGCTTTACCCACAGAGGTGGTGGGATCACATGAATCTGCAAGTGATGAGAGTCATGATGTGATGGAATTGGCAATGGGTCTAGAGGATCCTTTGATAGACGACTTTCAGGATTTGTTGAATAGTCCTTTGGGTGCTTTGTCCACCCAGAATGGAGAGAGTGCCAGTGTTGTGAGAAGTGAGGGCATGGTGGAGGTAAATTCTACTGTCTGTAGAGAAGCACATGATATGATTGGGGAAACGGGAGGGGGTCAGCTGTCGGATGAGGTGATAAATGTGGAGGTGCATCAACCTCTGAAGAATAAGGGTGGTGAAAGCAAGTTGTGGAGCTCACGGAAACGACCTAGTGGAGCAGGGGAGGATGATGTCCTCACCCCAGCTCAAAGGGCAAAAAAATCTTTGGTAGAGGTTGCTAAGGGTGGGAAAGGAGGTGGCAGGAGTAGGGTGGGGGGGACTGAGGAAAGAAGGCTCACTGACAAGGCAGGAGAAAAAATAGATGTCATTAATAAAGGTGATAAAGAAATCAAGGTCGGTATAGTCCAGGTAAATGTTCAGAAATTGCAGAAACATAGAGGGAAGCCCCATTTGCCGTTTTCAGGTGCCTTACGTTAAATGTGAATGGCTCAAAAATGAGGTCAAACGGCAGTGGCTGGAGGTCATATTAAAGAGGTTCAGTGGGGATGTCATTATCATACAAGAGCATAATTATAGATGTGGGAAATGACTTACGATTAAAGGGGTATCAGGTATTTGCGGTAGTTGGAGAATTTCAAGGGTGGGGTTGCTGTGGGAATACATGAATCAGCCTTTCAGCCTGCTGCGATGGGAGGAGGGGGTGGCCCAGTGGTGAGGGTTGAGGGGCTTTGGGGTTGCATTAACGTTTGTTTTGGTAAATTAGACACATATGCAACACTTGGGTATTTTATTGAGGAAACGTTTCGCCACACAGTGGCTTCACGATTCTTCATGATTCTCCTTTGTATGGACTGATGAAGCCACTGTGTGGCGAAACGTTTCCTCAATATAGATACTCAAGTGTTGCATATGTGTCTAATTTACCAACTCGTCGGTTCTCTGAACCATTCATCTACAACGTTTGTTTTATTGGGGTATACATGCCGGCGGTGGCATGAAAGAGGATCAAAGAGGATTTTGTCAAGGAGATTTTGATTTATTATATGCGTAGTTTACCTATAGTAACTTTGGTTGGAGGGGATTGGAATTTCGTAATTCGCGGAAAAGACGTGGAACCTCGAGGGGCTGGTTGTGATCTAGGAATTTTAAGGGAATTTCTACGGCAGTTAGTTTGGTGGATGTAGTGCAGGGGGATAATTGGAAGGTGGAATATACTTTTGTTAGAAGAGGATATGCTGCGAGACTGGATAGAATGTATGTAACGAGAGCGGTGAATGTGGTGAGAGTGCAATGTTTAGATGTGAGTATATCTGATCATAGGGGTGTATTAGTAGATGTTGGATGGAATGGAGCAGTAACTACGTATCCTAGTTACTGGAAATTGAATGTGCAGCTTATGGAAGACGGTGATACAGGTGAGCGTTTCAAAGAGTGGTGGGATGGGTTATGGAGGGAAGGGAAGCGGGAGCGGGATATAACTAGGTGGTGGTATAGGCAGGCGAAGCAGGGAAACAGGGACTTTTATAAGAGGGAGGCAAAAATTGATGGTCACTTGAAGTATGGGTTACAGCGATATCTAGAAAATCAGTTAAGGGTTTATAATGAGAAAGGGGCAGGAAATTATCAGCAGGAGGTGGGTGGAATACGGCAGCAGTTACGAGATATACAGAATGATAGGTTTCAGGTGCTTTGTATTACATGGAAGGTAGACGAGGTGTTTTGGGGAATAGGCCGTCTGTCACTGTCATATGGGCCTTTCAAAAACGTAGGGTTGGGATGACGATTTTATCAATGAAAGTGCATGAGGGGTTTAGGGCATATGAGGTGGACAAAAGTTAGGGTCAACGGAGAGTATAGGCTGTTATGTTGACAAGTGGTTTCAGAAATATTGGTCGAAAGGGCAGGAGTACGAAGGGGATAGGGAGGCAATTCTAGGGGGTACAAGTAATAGACTAGGGTAGGGTGATAGAATGTGTATGGATGGGGCTATTACAGAGGAGGAGGTGGAGGAGGCCATTCAGGGGATAAAGGTAAAGAAGGCCCTGGAATAAATGGCATCCCAAATGATTTTTACATAAGACACTGGAATGTATTGCGTGAGTGCCTCACAAGGGTCTTTAATGGGATGAAAGATGAGGGAAGTATGGGTGAAGACCAGAATATTGGAGTTGTGGTGCTTGTGCCTAAGGGCGGAGATGCGGACACAATAAAAAAATATCGTGAATTGCTCTTTTATGCGCCGATTACAACATCTTTGCGTGAATTTTAGGTAATTAGATAAAAAAAAGTTCTCTTGAGGGTGATTAATAAGGGTCAATGTGGGATACCAATAAGAAAGTGAATGAGTCATTGTAGGATAAGAGTTTGTAGAGAAGGCATCAGGGGGGGAAGGGCGTCCTCGCGGTTGATTGGCAAGGTGCATATGACAGTGTGGAACGTGATGTGCTGTACCAGATTATGGGAAAGCAAGGTTTTAGCGAGAAGACGATTAGATGGATAACTACTATGTATGAAAGGGCGAGTGTGTGTACACAGGTGAATGGTAGGATCGGGAGGGAGGTAAGTATGGGCAGAGGGTTGCGACAGGGTTGTCCTTATCACAGCTCCTGTTCACATGTGTGCAGGACCCCTTTTATGAATTAGTGAGGGAGGGAATAAGGGAGGGGAAACGGGGTCTGGTAGTAAAACAGGAATAACTGGATGTGTGGATGATACAACGATCTTCATAGGAAATGAAGGGATTGAGGAATGTTGGCAAAATAATAGGAGTGTTTGGTAGGACGACTGGGTTAGGGTTAATAAAGTTAAGTCCAAGTTAATGGAGGTAGGAACGTGGGTGGAAGGGGAATTGGGGTTAAAATATGGATGAACAATAGTCGATGAGATTAAAATATGTGGTGTCATATTTTGCGGTGACTTTGGTAGGGCGAGAGAAGAAAATACCGGGGCGGTGGTGGGGGCGGCGCTGCGAAGAATGCAAGGTTGGAAACCAGGGGATGTAACATTATTGCAAAGGGTGGTGGTTGTCAATTCCTTAATTTACAGTAAACTGTGGTTTGTAGTGGCAATATATCCCTTGGTGGACAAGGAGGTGGTGGCTTTGCAAACAGAGTGTTAAGGTATGTTTGGGGATTTGGAAGACATTGGTTATCGAAAGTGACGGTCATGATGTCACAGCATGACGGTGGAATGGGTTTATTGCCGGTAAAGCAGATGGTCATAGGAATGTATGTGAAACAGAGGTATCTAGGGAAAGCGGGTGTGAAAGGATGTAGGATAGGAAAAGTCATGTCAGAAGTACGTAGATGGTGGGGAGGGAAGGATTTACGTTTGTGTGAGGACATTATGCGAGAGATGCTTGTTGCTCGGGAACCTTCCACATTAAACGTGGGCTGCCTGGTATGGTTGGGACAGAAGGAAGGAAGGACAAGGGCGGGGATATCTGGGCGCTGAGAGGAGAGGAAGTGTTCCCAATGTATAATTTGCTGAATGTATGGAGAGGTTTAGGTGAAATTGGTTTGGCGCCGCAAACAAGAGTCACAGTATTTCGGTTTCTGCATGGGATACTCACTTCACGAGAGATGTGTGTGGAACGTGGGGAGAAGTTGGAACGCAGACACTTTCCGCAAATCTATTTCTGGAGGAAGCTAGGGTTGGCATGGTTTGGCAAGTGATCCGAATGATGGGGGGGGTTTGATCACGCTGAGGGTGTTAAGTTTGGACATAGGAGGTGTAGGCAAAGATGTAATTAGGGCGATCAGGTATCTGGCCGCTGAATATATTCACTTGTCATAGGTTATGAGGGAGTGTGAGGGAGATGTCAGGATAAGGGCCATTGCGGCGAGTTTTTATCGTACGGCGAGTAGGAACGAGGGAATATATGGAGAGATTGGGTTAAAAGTTTTCCGGTGGAGTACAGGGAGATGACTGTTGAAAAGCTGCTGAGGTTAAGGTGATAAGGAGAGAGGGCTAGATTCTCTTTGGTGAGGGGTAGCAGGCGGATAGTGTTAGGAATACAGTGTGGGTAGGTGTGAAAGGGTACCTGGAAGGGAGGGGGTCAAGGGCGACGGTTGACTTTTACTTTTGGACAGTTGACTTGGACTTATGAATCGGACTGAATAGGAAGGTGGAAGGGTGTAGGTTGGAGGATGTATGGCAAGGGAAGGGGGTGGGGGGTTATGTCAGGGGCAATGTTTTGGGGCTTCCCTTTTGATCTGGCACTTCTTTTTGCTGAAGAGAGGCTGTTACAATATATAGTGGATGAGGAAGGAGGCACTGATTGTCAAGTTCATGTTCCATTCCTGGCAAAGATGTGTTTTTCAACAGATGATATTTGGACATCCGAGTAGTGGAATCTTTTGTTAACTTCCATTAGGTTCTACGAGCTATATATGCCAAGAAGGACTTAACATAGATGTTTATACATAATGTGTTAAATATTTAATCAAAGGTAAAGTAGCGAGAACTCGCTGGAACAGATGTACATGATTGTAAGTTTCTACCAGTACATGCTGACTTTAATTGCATCAAGATCTTGTATCATTGGCTGCAGCTATACTATAAGGCATTAGGTATGTATTAGGATAGGTAGGGGGGGTGGCCTTGTATATGTGTAAGTTTAGGTATAGGTGTGTCTCCACTGTTAACAATGTGTGTGGAGGTGGTGGAAGACATATGAGAATATACTGTCTAAACAGAAAGCAGTCAGTGTGAGAATTCTCAAAAATGTATATCAGTTGTATAAACACTAAGTTGAGAATTTCAGGTTCTCATTAGGAACAGGCTGTATTCAGGTTTATTATTTCTATATTATGTTATGTGTTGGAATTCATTTCAGGTACACAGGATGAAGGAAGTACTGAATAAGGTGGAATTACAAATGTTTATACTGTAATGTACGAGTTAAAAATTCGCTGGATTACATAAAACTTAGGTTTATTGTTTGCCTTGGAAAATACTACTTAATATGTCAGTGTCTTGCTTGTGAATTCTTGTGATACCTTCTTAGGCAGGTCATATAATATGGTTGATGAGGACTTCTTAGATATATTTCGTAGGCACTGTCTGTACACTCCAGCAGGATATCTGTAAAGTTATTACTTGTTATTTATTGTATACTGTGTAAATACTATTATAATTTCACTTAGGAGGCTCTGGTATAACCGGACCTGTCAGGATGTTGTCTCCATATTGTGATATTATTTCCTGCAATTGCTCGGAAGTATATATTTAATATATGTAATGTACATATGGTCTTAAATAAAATAATAAAAAAAACTTCCGTTAACCGCTTTTCCATGTAGACGTGAAATGATTTTGTCAATAGATACTGCTCATGCAGGTTATAGAATTAACTATTACTGCATGATTTGAAAAATAATTGTATTTGTATTAATTTACTTAAAACCATTTGCAAAATTTATAATGACAGTGTCCTACTAAATCTGCCACTGTCAGTCTGGAAGTTGTTTAGTAAGATATTGTTTTTCACAATTTAACTAGATTATTTTAGTTACCTTTGCTCAGTTTTAGTTCTCGCCTATATTTAGCCGGAAGACACTGATATGCATCGAGTACAATTGCTTTTACAACATCGTAGTTAGCGAAATCTCCATCATTCAAACCAGCTGTAAATTCCTGCGCTATGCGATATAATGCTGGATGAACGAGTGCTGCCCAGCGCTCGAGTGGCCATCGCAAAACTCGAGACTGATTTTCAAAAGACTCGAAAAATTGCTCAGAATCAGAAAACCGAGGTTCTAATGACACATATTTCTGAACACTGATATTGTCATCCACAGTACGCTGAAATGGTCTCCTCTCCTCTGTCAAAGACCTCCTTAGCGTATGCACGTTGATCCCTGGCAGTCTGAAGGTTGAGTTCAGCCAAGTCGAGCACTGAGCTGACTCTCCCCGAGACAACCCAGACTCACCACCTGTTTCCCAAATTGATGTTGGTCGTGTTGCTCAGAAGTTTGTCCTCCAGCATTACGAAGGAACAGAAGCGGGGATCGGCGATTAATAGCTCCCGTAGCATCAGAAACCTCAGTTTAGAATAACTTGTTACTCGAATCAAACTTTAAATTGTTGTGGATATACTCACGAAGCTGCGCATCAGTGAGATTTCGTTGATACTCAATAACAATAGAATTAGCAATTCGCCAGAAACGTTGTAGAGATAATCTGGGCAAGTTTTACAGGGTATATTCAGTCACCAATCACCTAACATGTGCAGGTGGCATAACCTCCTGTAACAAAACGCTGACTGCAACACGAAGCAATGGCTCACAACGACTTTGCAGGTTTACAACGCGGACACACAACTTCAAGACAGGCATCCCATATTACAAACATGTGTAGTCTACTGGCCTGCATAGGAATAAGCAAAAAGGCAGTAGAGTAATTGTTTGCGTTTCCTTTACCAAATAATAATCTGGTATGTACAATACATACAGCTATGTATAATACATACAGCTATGTATAATACATACAGCTATGTATAATACATACAGCTATGTATAATACATACAGCTATGTATAATACATACAGCTATGTATAATACATACAGCTATGTATAATACATACAGCTATGTATAATACATACAGCTATGTATAATACATACAGCTATGTATAATACATACAGCTATGTATAATACATACAGCTATTTATAATACATACAGCTATTTATAATACATACAGCTATGTATAATACATACAGCTATGTATAATACATAGCACTATGTATAATACATACAGCTATGTATAATACATACAGCTATGTATAATACATACAGCTATGTATAATACATACAGCTATGTATAATACATACAGCTATGTATAATACATACAGCTATTTATAATACATACAGCTATGTATAATACATACAGCTATGTATAATACATACAGCTATGTATAATACATACAGCTATGTATAATACATACAGCTATGTATAATACATACAGCTATGTATAATACATACAGCTATGTATAATACATACAGCTATGTATAATACATACAGCTATGTATAATACATACAGCTATGTATAATACATACAGCTATGTATAATACATACAGCTATGTATAATACATACAGCTATGTATAATACATACAGCTATGTACAATACATACAGCTATGTACAATACATACAGCTATGTACAATACATACAGCTATGTACAATAAGGCAAATGCAAGCACAAGACACGGTGAGAACTGTAGCGACCAGACGTGAAGATAAGTCAGCCAAGTGACTTGCACCAAGGCTAATGTGTCTTTCACCAAGACTAATATCTCCAGCAATATAATTCATCTCTGTATTCAACTGAAGAAGCCTGCAGTGAAGCCGGAACTTCTCGTCGATGAAGACTCTTAGTGATGCACGTGAGATTTACTCATAACATGTCAGTGTTGCATATAATTAATTATATGATAAATATGATATGTAGTCTTTTCAGCTTTTTTTTTTTTTTTTTTTTTTTTTGTCATCATATGATATTGGCAAACATAAGAACTTCCATTATTTGTTCTTTCTGTGCATTTTGTTCGCATGAGTGACTACGTATTTGTTTGTTCAGTGTTTCTCAGTAACCTCGTGGCCGTTGCCAAAACTTTGTTCCTGACTTCACAGTGGTAAAAATTTTTTTAACAAAATAAGTAATTACATTGCACAAATATTGCTTGAGAGTTTCAACGTGGCCCCAGCAACACAAAGTTTGTGTTTGTCGAGTAAAGGCACTCGGGGAGAAGTTTAGGTCAGAGTTTACACCTTGAAGAGCAGATTGTTCAAGGTTCTCATGATCACTGAATATACTGGATGTGTTTATATAACCATAATTTTTAAAGGGGTGGGTCGGTAAGCCAGTGGAAGGCCTCGGTCAGATAACCAAAAGCTCCAGCTGCGGGTTATCATATAACTAAGACTCACATTAGGAAACACATGTCCTGGTTCCTAACAAACTTTACCTAACCTAACCTAGTTGTATTTCGGTAGCAGAACGATCAGAGGAAGGTATCTCTGTATTGCGTAATTTTAGGGAATATAAACACTGGTAGCAGAGATTATTTTAACGCAAGGTTTCACCCAAATCTGGGCACACAAGAATGAGCAAATACACCGCTTTATAAAGCAAAGAAACACGATGAGGTCAGTCTCAAAGAAAAACATAATACACGTGAGGTCATTGCGAGAGTAGGTCACACATGCAGTCATAATATGTGGGCAATAGGTACAGCCAACATATACATTCTTCTCTTTTACTCAGTGGTATTTAGTGAAGTGGATCATTCATGCTTCCAAAATTCTGCTTCTGGCTGTCATTTTCGTCGTGCTTTTGCCCAATCCATGACGCGAGAATGGTGATGGGAAGGACTAGTTAGTTGAGAATGGTGATGGGAAGGACTAGTTAGTTGTCTATCAGTACTGGAATCTTCTTTGGGTGTGCTGTCAGTCACTGCAGACCTTATCTTGCATCTTCCTGTGACAGGATCAACTTTTCACCTTTCGTAATAATATTTACAAGGCATATTTAACTTAGATATATAGTGATACCAGCTAACTCCTTCAGAGACCTACCTAACATGGGTGACACCTCCACACAATTCACAATAGAAGAGAGAGACCACTTGTGACAACCTCCTGAATTATACAGTGACCTATGTTGATAAGTTCAGTTTTCCCTTTTTTCCCCAGAAGATATGAATTTTAAATCAATTCTAATTTTCCCGCAATATCATTAATAAAAACCGTAATTGGATTCATAGAGGCTTTATTATCTTCCCGTCATCGATGAGGTCTACTAAAAATATGCATTTTTTTGCTTTCAGAGAGAAAGGCCAGTTGACTTTGTTCATTACACTGTTCGTCTACTTTGTCCGTCTCTCTAAGTCTCCGTCTTTCTCTCCCTTTATAAATTATCATTCTGGGAATATTCGTCATCTCTCAGCACGACTCCAACCACCAAAAAAAATATACTATTTTTTTCAAAACTAATAGTAAATTTGCCTATCGGGAAAGACGTTGAGGAGTGACGTTCATCCGCTCTTAGTTCCCTCTTTTCCGGACAAGATGGAAGAGTGTGAGAAGGAAGAGAATATGTTCTCTCTTACTCATAGTTAAGCAATGGAGGTTTAACAAGGTGTTTCACCAGCTATTCCCAGTCATTAAATTATTACGCTACGATAGTTTCTTTAAGAGAGAGGGTTAAGAAATTTCCATTGCACTCTAGTTGGTGGGCGTTCCTCCTATAAAGAAGTATCACTCGGCTAATCAGGAAGACGAGAGGGAAGGAGGAAGAAAAGGAGATAGGGAAAGCAAGAGGAAGAGCAGTACACTATACGAACTGCATGTCGGTCAGGCACAATTAACCCTGCTTACATTCCGTCCTATTAGCCGCAGTTTAACACGTTTTATATGCATCCTTGAACCTGCTGCTGCTGCTGCTGCTGCTGCTGCCGCTGCTGCCGCTGC
The DNA here is from genome assembly GCA_009830355.1 of Cherax destructor. Lineage (NCBI taxonomy): Eukaryota > Metazoa > Arthropoda > Malacostraca > Decapoda > Parastacidae > Cherax > Cherax destructor. The sequence continues at coordinate 20,405 of WNWK01023303.1, forward strand.
CGCTGCCGCTGCCGCTGCTGCTGCTGCCTCTGCTTCTGCTGCAGCATTAAGTGGCAGATTCTCTCAGCCTTTTCACACACTATCTTCCAGTGTAGTTTCGATGGTTATTCTTTATCAGTTTCATTCTCACGTTCACATCTCGACATAATGTTGGACCATCGTATGTTGCAACATGAAAAACAATGACTTTTATTGCACACTCAAATTCTAAATAAAAATTTATTAGTTCAGTTTTTTTTTTTCAGAATCTTTAAAGGTTATTCTGATATATTACTATAGAGCAATATTTTATGCATTCATGCGTAGACTAAAATTATATGAATGCGCACTAGACAATTTGAACTCTTTGCAATAGTTTTTCAATATGAATCTAGTTGTTGAACATGATTCGTAATCAAGGTTGGTTAGTCTGTATGAATCCTGACTACAATTTAAAGTCACTTTAATGAAGTCCTGAATTTGCTAGACGCGAAAACGCTGCAAATAATAGGTTTATTATATTTATTGTGTTATATTTTAATATATATATATATATATATATATTATATATATATAATGTTTCTGAGATGGGATAAAGGAACAAGGGGGCAAAACTGAAAATTTAAAACTCAGGTGAGTCATAGGGATATGTCTTCTTGTCTGGAAGTGGTACAGTCTGGAAAGTGAAGTAGCAGAGACAGGATCCCCACATAACTTTAAGAAGAGAACCGATAAGGCTCTTGAAGCAGAGAGAAAGTGGACCTAGTAGCGACCAGCGAAGAGGCGGGACCAGGAGCTGTGACCCGACTCCTGCAACTACATATGAGTATATATACGTCAGTACACACAGAGACAGACAGACAGACACAGACACACACACACACACACACACACACACACACACACACACACACACACACACACACTCCACAACAAGTGACTGCAAATTACATTGGTGAGGGTGTCGGTGTTGAGAAGAGGCTGGCAGCCTGGTAGTCACCATGGCAACCCCTCCCACCATGCCCCTCTAGTCATGGTTGGTATCTGTCCTTTACACGTGACTCAACGCTTTTTAATATGTATTGCTGGTGTAATAAACAAGCAAATAAGTAGGAAGATAAGTAAGTTTTTATTTATGTTTCGGTTCACAGCCTACGATTTGTTTTATAATAATTTTGAGGGACTTAGATGTTATGGGCGCATATATAGAAACAAAAATTTCCATTGGGTTCTTGACTCAAGAAAATGGTGCAACTTTACCCTTCCTTTGATAGAACCTGATTACCTCCCATTTCCTAGACGTTGCATGACACCTATAGGTTTAGCGCATCCCCAGGAAGATAATTAGGTACGAAGAACTATAGGAAGAGAAGTGTCTGTTTTCCTACCTTCTTCATACTATTTTGCTCATAAATCGAGAACGCTTCGTTTAATCCGCTTCAAATTTCCAACACCAGTGTACGGTCTCGTGTGTGTGTGTGTGTCCTAATTAATGTTTGCATAAATAACTCCTGACGACTGTGACCAGATTTCAACATGTAAATGGTTAATTACCTTTTTAACTTGTTCACATATCAAAACTTTGCGGTCCAGTCCTTGGACCCATTATGTACCTCTGTAATCTTTTGACTGCCACCCACAGGATGGTTATGGGTTTAATAATAGATGTTTACTTAACTGGTTCGGAGAACCGACAAGTTGATAAATTAGACACATATGCAACACTTGGGTATCTTTATTATGGAAACGTTTCGCCACACAGTGGCTTCATCAGTCCAATACAAAGAAGAATGGTGAAGATCAGAAGGAGTTTGAGGTAATCAGTCCCTCAGCCTAGAATTGACGTCTTCTGTCCGTCATTCTTGACAAAATGAGGTTTATATACTGACGACAGATGAGGTGGAGCAGTTACTTATTTTAATACTGCTTGTGCTATTTATTCTTAGTGTTACTATTACAACTGTTGAAATTATTACTAGTGCTATTATTAATTATCATGTTCTTGCTACATCCGCAATTAGCACTACTATTTTTAACTGTGGCGGGCACAAAGATACAATTATTCGGCGTTCATCACACAACCACTTCTTACATTCCCTCTGTACCGGACAAATTGGTAGTTATGTCGGCGTAGTAGCGAGGGAGGACCCCAGTCACGCTGATTAACTGTCAGGTTTATACGTCAACCAATTAGGTGAGAATTCGACTCCAGCCGAAGGGATATTATACTGCATTTGCCACCCAGGTTGAAGTCTGATTTTCATATCTTCAATACCTCCCCTCCTTTCCTAAATACCACCTCCCCCTCCTTTCAGCGCCTCTCCCCTTCCCTCAACACCTCACCTCTTTCCATCATTACCTCCCCTCACTACCTCTCCTCCCCTCATTATCTTCTTCCTCCCCCACCACCTGTCCTCTCCTACACAGACAAAAGCAGACTCAGGAACCACCTGCAGGAACTTGGTTGGACAAGTTGGTTGTCCTGCTGCTTGACTGCTCTCAAAACTTCTGTTAACTCTCTCCATCAACTCTCAATAACTCTCCTTGTGTTCTCTAATTTTCAATAACACTAACTTTAGCTCATATAATTCTTAGAATTACGCTCAAACAGCTTTTGTATTATTTTGTGTGCGCGTGCGCGTACTCGTAAATTGTGGCTGTATGGATCGAGTCTCAGCTCCTGACCTTGCCTTTACACTGTTTGCTACTGGTTTCACACAATCTTGGCTGCATAAGCTCTATAACTAATCTTCAAGCTGTGTATGGATTCTGCCATTACCATTTCGCTGTCTAGGCAGGACCACTTCCTGCTCACTCGGAGCATTGGGTAGGTGTATGCGCGTGCGCGTGTGCGTGCGTATGTGCTGGAACACTCAATGGTGAAAATTATTCACTACCCACGAGTAGAATGTTAATTTATGTGATTGCAAAATATTCATTTTAATAGTAAAATATTCATGTATTTTCTGTTATGAATACAAACACATGTTTTTGTATTATAAATACAAATGTATATTTTTTTCCATTCTTAAATGAATTTAAAGAATAGATAAAATAATTATTTATTCGTAAATATTATACATGAAAGATTTTAGTATAATTTCATATAGTTGTCGACAACCTTTTCTGCATAAGAAATTTAAATTATGAACATCCAGCTCTCTCTGTTTTGGATATATAGAACAATAGGGGAAAATTAAATGGTTAGAAATGCGTTATCCTCAAATTAAATTGAAATTCATATATGTTAATACGTTAAGAATTGGAAGTTCTTATAAATATAAGGATCGTGTTTGTTACCTCTGGGCTGTAGTGCTGTCTATCACTGAATTACTAAAGTGAAATAAACACACGTTAATGTTCAGTTATAACGCACACTTACACAAACACAGGAGGTTGATTGATCTGTATATTTCGACCCCCATCTGGGATCCTCATCAGCGGATCTATCGTTATACATGTTGTAGATGCAGAAGTTGATACGTTGCAAGTTCAAGTAGAAACTTCCAAATGACATGTATAAACACGGAGGTTTATATTTCGAGACTTGTTAAATTAGCTAAACTTTCTCGAGTGTAAGACTACATTCAGTTAATGTTATTTACTAAGTACCGAGGCTTTTTAAAATCTGAGGCTGAGTACGGATTAAATTAAATCTAACAATTTTAGAGTTGATAAATTAGGGGATCTGATCCTGAGCTTAATGTCTATTTATTGGTAGTCTCGTTGTCTGCATTAAAATGGTTGTTTTTCCTGCTTGAGTTTTGTCTTTTTATTGATCTTGGCCTGACCACTGAGTACCTAACTCAGTTCCTGCTTAATCCTCCTTACTGTAGCAGACTCACTGGTGCGCCTCTGGATTTATTTATTTTATTCATTATTTTATGACTTTTATTACTGGCTTTGACTTTCACCTTTATAGTTTAATACAATTATTGTAATAATGTTACAGGTACTGCTGATGATGATAGATTTCAACGAAACTTTGATAATAAATGTTTATGGAAAAAATCTCATCCCCCTCCCCTCTGTGTTTGTCTTACTGTCTTTGTCTCTCATTGTAATTGATGTCAAGCTCATACCTGCTTCAGTTACTCCATAATACTGAGGTACAATGATGGGCTCATGACAAATGAAGGTACGTGGCACATAACTGTGCATTTTGTGATTTTCGTTGTTTGGGTCACGTCCAGTACTTGTACTGCCGAGAGTCATGTTTGTATGGGTTGTGAGACTTGGCTCCTTCATCAGTCGGTCTCCAAACGACTGATGGACACATTGTTTCGTGAAAAATGGCGTCAGTTATACTTCATTCGTATTTTTTTTTTTTTTTTTTTAGATTTTAATGAATGACATTCTGAAAGTGATGCGAGACGTCAGAAGCAAAGTTAATTTTTGAAAATCAGAATCCACTGGTTGTGAATTATCGTAGTGATAAGCATTCATGAGTTCCATGAATAATTGTGACTCGGTAATAAACGGATCATCTGTATGATTAAGATCCGTGTCACGAAACTTGTCTCCTGATGAATGATTAATTAGACCCATGTGCAACATTTGGGTATCTTTATTGTGGAAGCGTTTCGCCAACCAGCGGCTTCATCAGTCCAATACAGAGAAAAATGGTTGAAGATCAAAAGGAGAGGGAGGTAATCAGTCCCTCATCCTGGAGTCGATGTAATCAGTCCATCAATCTTGGTGGTTCTCTGACTCATTTATAACCCCTGTGGTTTAGCGCTTCTATTTGATTATAATAATAATAATCTGACTCGTTTATCTGCACTCTTGACGAATAAAACAATTAACATCTACTCACTTTCTGCAGCTAATCTGCTCTTATGTGGAGAGTTGATATTCCATCCCATACTAAACAGTCCTTCACTCTACTGAAGAGAGGAGGGGCGCGGGAGGATCAACTTGCAAATGCAACAGAGGAAGGGGCGCGGGAGGATCAACTTGCACATGCAACAGAGGAAGGGGCGCGGGAGGATCAACTTGCACATGCAACAGAGGAAGGGGCGCGGGAGGATCAACTAGTGGATTTCCTTCTTTGCACATTACTGCCATTGCCATACGTCAATTTCTGCGTCAAGTTCCAGCCACTACAGCTATATAAGCCATATATGACAGAATAATTATAGATTTTCTCATCACGTTACTGGGAAATTATCATTTTTATACCTATTCAGTATACCATATCTACCATTTTTGTTACCTGTTATACAAACCACGCTGAACATTCCCTACCTGACCTGTTCTACACCTCCACACCCCACCATATGTTTACACTGAATCGGTTGTACTACCGCCACCTTGACGTTTAATATTCAGCCATGGTGAGATTGCTGGTGCTGGTGTGGTCTGGGTATCAGCAGGAGATTTCCTCCTTATTTCCGGCCGGGCCCAGCTAAAAAGATGGCGTGGCGGCAGTGAAAACCTCGCAGCGAGGAGGTTAGCAGGGGAAATGTAGAGGTGACCCACATCATGGGTAGTTGATCATTCTCCTCGACGCTGCTGCCTGGCCGACACTGCTGTTTGCTCGACGCTGCTGCCTCGCCGACACTGCTGTTTGCTCGACGCTGCTGCCTGGACGACACTGCTGTTTGCTCGACGCTGCTGCCTGGCCGACACTGCTGTTTGCTCGACGCTGCTGCCTGGCCGACACTACTGTTTGCTCGACGCTGCTGCCTGGCCGACACTGCTGTTTGCTCGACGCTGCTGCCTGGCCGACACTGCTGTTTGCTCGACGCTGCTGCCTGGCCGACACTGCTGTTTGCTCGACGCTGCTGCCTGGCCGACACTGCTGTTTGCTCGACGCTGCTGCCTGGCCGACACTGCTGTTTGCTCGACGCTGCTGCCTGGCTGACACTGCTGTTTGCTCGACGCTGCTGCCTGGCCGACACTGTTGTTTGCTCGACGCTGCTGCCTGGCCGACACTGTTGTTTGCTCGACGCTGCTGCCTGGCCGACACTGCTGTTTGCTGACGCTGCTGCCTGGCCGACACTGCTGTTTGCTCGACGCTGCTGCTTGGCCGACACTGTTTGCTCGACGCTGCTGCCTGGCCGACACTGTTGTTTGCTCGACGCTGCTGCCTGGCCGACACTACTGTTTGCTCGACGCTGCTGCCTGGCTGACACTACTGTTTGCTCGACGCTGCTGCCTGGCTGACACTACTGTTTGCTCGACGCTGCTGCCTGGCTGACACTACTGTTTGCTCGACGCTGCTGCCTGGCTGACACTACTGTTTGCTCGACGCTGCTGCCTGGCTGACACTACTGTTTGCTCGACGCTGCTGCCTGGCTGACACTACTGTTTGCTGACGCTGCTGCCTGGCTGACACTACTGTTTGCTCGACGCTGCTGCCTGGCTGACACTACTGTTTGCTCGACGCTGCTGCCTGGCTGACACTACTGTTTGCTCGACGCTGCTGCCTGGCTGACACTACTGTTTGCTCGACGCTGCTGCCTGGCTGACACTACTGTTTGCTCGACGCTGCTGCCTGGCCGACACTGCTGTTTGCTCGACGCTGCTGCCTGGCCGACACTGCTGTTTGCTCGACGTTGCTGCTTGGCCGACACTGTTTGCTTGACGCTGCTGCCTGGCCGACACTGTTGTTTGCTCGACGCTGCTGCCTGGCCGACACTACTGTTTGCTCGACGCTGCTGCCTGGCCGACACTGGTGTTTGCTCGACGCTGCTGCCTGGCCGACACTACTGTTTGCTCGACGCTGCTGCCTGGCCGACACTTCTGTTTGCTCGACGCTGCTGCCTGGCCGACACTGCTGTTTGCTCGACGCTGCTGCCTGGCCGACACTGTTGTTTGCTCGACGCTGCTGCCTGGCCGACACTGCTGTTTGCTCGACGCTGCTGCCTGGCCGACACTGTTGTTTGCTCGACGCTGCTGCCTGGCCGACACTGCTGTTTGCTCGACGCTGGCCTGGCCGACACTGTTGTTTGCTCGACGCTGCTGCCTGGCCGACACTGTTGTTTGCTCGACGCTGCTGCCTGGCCGACACTACTGTTTGCTCGACGCTGCTGCCTGGCTGACACTACTGTTTGCTCGACGCTGCTGCCTGGCCGACACTGCTGTTTGCTCGACGCTGCTGCCTGGCTGACACTACTGTTTGCTCGACGCTGCTGCCTGGCTGACACTACTGTTTGCTCGACGCTGCTGCCTGGCTGACACTACTGTTTGCTCGACGCTGCTGCCTGGCTGACACTACTGTTTGCTCGACGCTGCTGCCTGGCTGACACTTGTTTGCTCGACGCTGCTGCCTGGCTGACACTACTGTTTGCTCGACGCTGCTGCCTGACTGACACTACTGTTTGCTCGACGCTGCTGCCTGGCTGACACTACTGTTTGCTCGACGCTGCTGCCTGGCTGACACTACTGTTTGCTCGACGCTGCTGCCTGGCCGACACTACTGTTTGCTCGACGCTGCTGCCTGGCCGACACTGCTGTTTGCTCGACGCTGCTGCCTGGCCGACACTGCTGTTTGCTCGACGCTGCTGCCTGGCCGACACTGTTGTTTGCTCGACGCTGCTGCCTGGCCGACACTGCTGTTTGCTCGACGCTGTTGCCTGACCGACACTGCTGTTTGCTCGACGTTGCTGCTTGGCCGACACTGTTTGCTTGACGCTGCTGCCTGGCCGACACTGTTGTTTGCTGACGCTGCGCCTGGCCGACACTACTGTTTGCTCGACGCTGCTGCCTGGCTGACACACTGTTTGCTCGACGCTGCTGCCTGGCTGACACTACTGTTTGCTCGACGCTGCTGCCTGGCTGACACTACTGTTTGCTCGACGCTGCTGCCTGGCTGACACTACTGTTTGCTCGACGCTGCTGCCTGGCTGACACTACTGTTTGCTCGACGCTGCTGCCTGGCTGACACTACTGTTTGCTCGACGCTGCTGCCTGGCTGACACTACTGTTTGCTCGACGCTGCTGCCTGGCTGACACTACTGTTTGCTCGACGCTGCTGCCTGGCTGACTACTGTTTGCTCGACGCTGCTGCCTGGCTGACACTACTGTTTGCTCGACGCTGCTGCCTGGCTGACACTACTGTTTGCTCGACGCTGCTGCCTGGCCGACACTACTGTTTGCTCGACGCTGCTGCCTGGCCGACACTACTGTTTGCTCGACGCTGCTGCCTGGCCGACACTACTGTTTGCTCGACGCTGCTGCCTGGCCGACACTGTTGTTTGCTCGACGCTGCTGCCTGGCCGACACTACTGTTTGCTGACGCTGCTGCCTGGCCGACACTGTTGTTTGCTCGACGCTGCTGCCTGGCCGACACTGCTGTTTGCTCGACGCTGCTGCCTGGCCGACACTGCTGTTTGCTCGACGTTGCTGCTTGGCCGACACTGTTGTTGACGCTGCTGCCTGGCCGACACTGTTGTTTGCTCGACGCTGCTGCCTGGCCGACACTACTGTTTGCTCGACGCTGCTGCCTGGCCGACACTACTGTTTGCTCGACGCTGCTGCCTGGCTGACACTACTGTTTGCTCGACGCTGCTGCCTGGCTGACACTACTGTTTGCTCGACCTGCTGTCTGGCTGACACTACTGTTTGCTCGACGCTGCTGCCTGGCTGACACTACTGTTTGCTCGACGCTGCTGCCTGGCTGACACTACTGTTTGCTCGACGCTGCTGCCTGGCTGACACTACTGTTTGCTCGACGCTGCTGCCTGGCTGACACTACTGTTTGCTCGACGCTGCTGCCTGGCTGACACTACTGTTTGCTCGACGCTGCTGCCTGGCTGACACTACTGTTTGCTCGACGCTGCTGCCTGGCTGACACTACTGTTTGCTCGACGCTGCTGCCTGGCTGACACTACTGTTTGCTCGACGCTGCAGCCTGGCCAACACTACTGTTTGCTCGACGCTGCTGCCTGGCCGACACTGCTGTTTGCTCGACGCTGCTGCCTGGCCGACACTGCTGTTTGCTCGACGCTGCTGCCTGGCTGACACTACTGTTTGCTCGACGCTGCTGCCTGGCTGACACTACTGTTTGCTCGACGCTGCTGTCTGGCTGACACTACTGTTTGCTCGACGCTGCTGCCTGGCTGACACTACTGTTGTCCGACGCTGCTGCCTGGCTGACACTACTGTTTGCTCGACGCTGCTGCCTGGCTGACACTACTGTTTGCTCGACGCTGCTGCCTGGCTGACACTACTGTTTGCTCGACGCTGCTGCCTGGCTGACACTACTGTTTGCTCGACGCTGCTGCCTGGCTGACACTACTGTTTGCTCGACGCTGCTGCCTGGCTGACACTACTGTTTGCTCGACGCTGCTGCCTGGCTGACACTACTGTTTGCTCGACGCTGCTGCCTGGCTGACACTACTGTTTGCTCGACGCTGCTAAATGTTCAAAGCTGTTGTTTAGTCGACTGAAGAAGCCTGCTGCGCAGGCAGAAAGTTTCAATAATTAAGATGCCATAGTGTTGCATTTGTCATATTCATCAGCTTGTTGTTTTTTGTTTACTATTAATATAATACTTGTCTGACACAGACAAGTATTATATTGATAGTATTATATTAACTCGTGTGTTTGCTCAGTATATTTTGAAATATTGACTAAATTTACTCTCATAACCTACTTCAACTAGTGGGCCTCGCCCATATGTGGCGTCGTCTCCAGTTAGTGCACCTTCTGACTGGAAAATTTAAATTTCCACTCTCCTCTGAAGGTGTTTAGTCCCTTAGCCTATCAACTCTAAAAGACTAAAGGACTGAACTGCATACACTACTTCACTTCATCCAATGTCGCTAGTGTGAAAGGCGCCTCTATATTCGACTGAAAAAGTCTGCTACGCAGATGAAACGTTCCGTCAATTGAGATTCCAAAGTATTACAAGAGTCTTATTTACACTAGGTTGTTAGAATTGTATATCATTAATATAAATATTCTATACTGATCTGTGTAATAAATACAAGTTAGGTGTTAAAATGTGAGATCACCACCACAAACCCTTCAAATGAAATTTACATATAAATGGCAAGACTAAGTTGCAAAAACAAAAGATCCAGACTGCATTTGAACAGTGCATAATTAACTTTAATACAAAAAAAAAGTGTAAACAAACTCCCTTAGCATACAGATTCGGTTCTCCGGATGGGCGAAACGTGCGGGAGAGCCAACTTACACCTGCTGACTATGTTCACCAAGCAGAAAATAGTCAACAAGTCTTTAAAATGAATGTCAGATAAGAGTTCTTAGCCTGTAAACTGAATAACGTATGAAGAGAAAAGATAAATAACAAAAAAGGAACAATACCATCTTAGTCGGATCGAAACGTTGTTGTATATGATATAGTACTCTAATTAAACGAGTACAGAAAACGTAAATTCCTTGTGAGGGAAGACTGATGCAAAATTTACTCTACACTACAGTGACACACACACTACGTGTGAGAATTCACACATGTGATTGATACACACATGTGATGAAGCATGTTCTCATATAATAAAATATTCATGTTTGTGATGTATTTGCATTTTTACATAGTCTAATTACATACATTATTCCATGATGAATGGATTTGCTTAATACAAATTTCTCGGCTTTCTGAAAACCAGGAATTTGTATTGATAAAGCCACGGGATGGCGAAACGTCTATAATAAAGATACCCAGATGTTGCACATGTGTCTAATTCTTCAACTTGGGGATATTGTATTCCATACATGTACATAGGTTAACTGAGTCAATCATGTTGCTTGCTTTCTTTCCACTTTGTAACTATCATTTCTAATTCGTCATCCTCATCTGGTAAAGAAAAATCGTTACACGTAATTGTCTGGAAGCCTCACTGGCACCTACTCCGCCAGTCCGTCAAAGTTTGCAGTCTCGGTCTGTCCTGGAAGCAAATAAAGGGACGACTAGCCAATCAT
>WNWK01023304.1:0-31276 GCA_009830355.1 Cherax destructor
GCACACTGACCGCACAGACCCATTCTATCACATCTAGGCCTAACAGCCTGTTTCTGCTTGATTTGAGGGCGCTAGAATTTAGGCGTACTAGTACGTCAATAACCCCAGTGCGTAAGACGTACTAGTACGACCAAAACCCCGAAAGGGTTAAAGTGCCAAAGAGCGATTATTATTATTATTTATTATTATTTATTATTTTCAGTTTCAGTGGGGAGAAATAAATGGGATTAAGTCAGGAGTATCTGAGAGAGTTAGAGCTAAGGAAGGGGTAGCAATAATGTTGAAGGATCAGTTATAGAGAGAGAAGAGGGAACATAAATGTATAAATTCAAGGATTATGTTGATTAAAATAAGGGTCAGATGTGAAAAGTGGGTCATAATAAGTGCGTATGCACCTGGAGAAGAGAGGAGTGTAGAGGAGAGAGAGATATTTTGGGAGATGTTAAGCGACTGTGTAGGAACTTTTGACCCAAGTGAGGGAGTAATCGTGGTAGGGGACCTAAATGCTAAAGTAAGAGAAGCGTTTAGAGAGGGTGTGGTAGGTAAGTTTGGGGTACCAGGTGTAAATGATGTCGAGAATTTGATTGAACTTTGTATAGAAAGGGGTTAGGTTATAGGTAACACATATTTTAAGAAAAAGAGGATACATAAGTATACAAGATATGATGTAGGGCGAAATGACAGTAGGTTGGACAACATATTGGTAGATAAACGACTGTTGGGTAGACTTCAGGATGTACATGTTTATAGAGGGGCCACAGATTTATCAGATCACTTTTTAGTTATAGCTACAGTGAGAGTAAAAGGCAGATGGGATACAAGGAGAATGGAAACAGCAAGTAAGAGAGAAGTGAAGATTTATAAACTAAAGGTGGAGGTGGTTAGGGTAAGATATAAACAAATGTTGGAGGACAGATGGGCCAGTGAGAGTATAGGCAGTGGGGTAGAAGAGGTATGGGGTAAGTTTACGAATATAGTGTTAGTGTGTTCAGCAGAAGTTTGTGGTTATAGGAAAGTAGGTGCGGGAGGGAAGAAGAGCGATTGGTGGAATGAGGATGTAAAGAGAGTAGTAAGAGAGAAAAAGTTAGCATATGAGAGGTTTTTACAAAGTAGAAGTGATGTAAGGAGGGAGGAGTATATGGAGAGAAAAAGAGAGGTTAAGAAAGTGGTGAAGCAATGTAAAAAGAGAGCAAATGAGAGGGTGGGTGAGATGTTATCAAAAAATTTTCTTGAAAATAAGAAAAATTTTTAGAGTGAGATTAATAAGTTGAGAAAGCCTAAGGAAAGAATGGATTTATCAGTTAAAAATAGGAGAGGAGAGTTATTAAATGGAGAGTTAGAGGTATCGGGAAGATGGAGGGAATATTTTGAGGAATTGTTAAATGTTGATGAAGATAGGGAAGCTGTGATTTCGTGAATAGGGCAAGGAGGAATAACATCTTATAGGAGTGAGGAAGAACCAGTTGTGAGTGTGGGGGAAGTTCGTGAAGCAGTGAGTAGAATGAAAGGTTGTAAAGCAGCTGGGATTGATGGGATAAAGATAGAAATGTTAAAGGCAGGTGGGGATATAGTTTTAGAGTGGTTAGTGTTTTTATTTAATAAATGTATGGAAGAGGGTAAGGTACCTAGGGATTGGCAGAGAGCATGCATAGTTCCTTTGTATAAAGGCAAAGGGGACAAAAGAGAGTGTAAAAATTATAGGGGAAAAAGTCTGTTGAGTATACCCGGTAAAGTGTATGGTAGAGTTATTATTGAAAGAATTAGGAGTAAGAGGGAGAGCAGGATAGCAGATGAACAAGGAGGCTTTAGGAAGGGTAAGGGATGTGTAGACCAAGTGTTTGCAGTGAAACATATAGGTGAACAATACACACACAACCCGCACATATAAAAAAGAGAGGAGCTTACGACTACGTTTTGGTCTGACTTGGACCATTTACAAAGTCACACTAACACACAGGACAGGAAGAAGGGGTATTTATAGGCAGGCAGACAGGACAGGGCACAAGAAAGTGGTGGAGGGGTAATAATGGAGGTAGTAGTGGTAGTGGTAGTGGTAGTGGTAGTAGTAGTAGTAGTGTAGTCAGTCATATTCTAGGAAAGGAGTACTGCAATGAAGCTGGCGGTCCGAATAGGGTGAGGACAACAACACAGAGGGGGAAAAATTTAAATAAAATAAAATAAAGAAGGACAAATACAAGGCAAAAGAAAAGAAAGAAAACACAGAGGAGAAAGAGAAGGGGGAAGAGATAGAAGGGGAAGGAATCAGGTTAAGTCGCGGGTGTTCTGAAGTTTGGAGCACTTAACAATGTAATGGGAGAGGAAAGCATCTACAGAGACAAAGCCAGGGCTAAGATTCATACAGGGAAAGTTGTGTATAAGGGAGGATTCAACCAGACGGCGACTATGAAAGTTGGACGTAGGGTAGACAGTTTTAGCAGAAGACCAATCAATAGGACGACTGTGATCTCTGACATGACAGAAAAGAGCATTATTAGTGTCGGCAAGCCTAACCCTATTTTTGTGCTCCCTAAGTCTGTCAGAAAGAGATCGGCCAGTTTCTCCAAAGTACTGAAGAGGACAGGAGGAGCAAGAAATAGAGTAGACACCAGGAGAATCTATAGAGGGAGGGGAGGTATGAATTAGATTAGTGCGAAGAGTGTTAGTCTGGCGAAAGGTAAGTTTGATGTCTAAGGAACGGAGAGAGTTGTTGAGATTAGAGAGACCAGAGATGTAGGGAAGGCAGAGGACAGGAGAGTTCCCAGGAGTAGAGGGTTTAGGAGAGAAGAAAGTCCGTTTGGCACGAGAGAAAGCAGAGTCAATGAAATGGGAAGGGTAGCCAAGGCGGGAAAATGAATTATGATGAGTGGAAATTTCTGCTTTAAGGAACTGAGGATCACAAATGCGGAGAGCACGGAGAAAGAGGGAGATAAGACCACTTTTCTTGACAGAGGAGGCATGATAAGAAAAGTAGTGAATGTACATGCCACTGTGCATAGGCTTGCGGTACACGGAAAAGGCAAAACCTGTAACTGAGCGGTGGACATGAACATCAAGGAAAGGAAGCAAAGAATTAGATTCCCAATCAGCTTTAACCCTTTGACTGTCGGAGGCCCCATTCTGAAACTGTCATTCTATGTCGGAAAATTTTGGAAAAAAAAAAATTATTTTTTCTTATGAAATGATAGAGAATCTTTTCCCGATGGTAATGACACCAAAAGTATGAAATTTGATTGAAAACGTACGGAATTACACTCTCGCAAAGTTAGCGATGTCAGTGATATATACGCATCAGCAATTTCGCCGACTTTGAGCCCTATTTTCGGCCAATTCCATTGGGACAGTCGACCAAACTCATAGCTATTTCATTAGAACTCCATTTGTTCTATCGATTGAGTACAAGAAATCACCAATTTACCAATTTCAACTACCCAATAGTGGTCAGAAAATGGCAATTTTGCCAATTTCATGCAAAATAAAAAAGATGTCAATTTCAAAATAGGGTCCAGAATAAACAATGCAGACATCCCTAGCACTAAAATAAGATGTTATCTGTTCATTAGTCATGTCTTTAGGCCCCTCTTACATTACTCTTGCTTTCTATTTTGATTTTTTATTCACACAAAAAATAGAAGATTTATTGTTATGCAGACTATTGCATTATTGTAAAAATTGTGTAAATAATATCTGTGCACTTGTGAAAGAATATTAGACTCACCAGTTGATGTGTATTGGACGCATGATGTGATTTGTTTACTTTTGAACATTGGCAAAAATCGAACATTTCCACTAATTTGAGCTCAATTTCAAGATCGTTTACATCATGAAACTAATCAAAATCATCTCTATTCCTGTAATATGTTTTCCATTCTATCAAATGAAACCATGAAAAAGATAATACAACCATAAATACTATATGAAAATACACCTCAAAGTCGGCATTTTAATCCAAATACACGGTCGGAGTTTTTTTTTTCTCATTATGTACTGCTTGCTGCAGGATTTTTTTTATACTGCGCACACTGACCACACAGACCCATTCTCTCACATGTGGGCCTACCAGCTTTCTCCTGCTTGATTTGAGGCCGCTAGAATTTAGGCGTATAAATACGTCCGAAACATTGGCTCGTAAGACGTATATATACGTCCGAAACAGTCAAAGGGTTAAACTTAATGGAAGGAGCAAGATTATTAAGAGCATCAATAAATGGTTGGAAGAGACCTGAGTCATGAGGCCAAAGAGCAAAGATGTCATCTACATAGCGGAGCCAGAGTGAAGGACGTACATCAATAGTGGGAAGAAGAACAGTCTCGAAGTATTCCATGTAAAGATTAGCAAGAACAGGAGATAGAGGAGAGCCCATGGTGACACCAAAGGTTTGAGAATAGTATTTACCTTGAAAAGAAAAGGAATTAGAATCCACACAAAGGCAGATAAGATCAAGAAAGACATCAGTAGGTATAGGGAGATGAAGTAACCCTTCATGTCAGAGATCACAGTCATTCTATTGATTGGTCTTCTGCTAAAACTGTCTACCCTACGTCCAACTTTCATAGTCGCCATCTGGTTGCATCCTCCCTTATACACAACTTTCCCTGTATGAATCTTAGCCCTGGCTTTGTCTCTGTAGATGCTTTCCTCTCCCATTACATTGTTAAATGCTCCAAACTTCAGAACACCCACGACTTAACCTGATTCCTTCCCCTTCTATCTCTTCCCCCTTCTCCTCTTTCTCCTTTCTCCTCTGTGTTTTCTTTCTTTTCTTTTGCCTTGTATTTGTCCTTCTTTATTTTATTTTAATTTAATTTTTCCCCCTCTGTGTTGTTGTCCTCACCCTATGCGGGCCACCAGCTTCATTGCAGTGCTCCTTTCCTAGAATATGACTGACTCTACTACTACTACCACCACTACCACTACTACCTCCATTATTACCCCTCCACCACTTTCTTGTGCCCTTCCCTGTCTGCCTGCCCATAAATACCCCTTCTTCCTGTCCTGTGTGTTAGTGTGACTTTGTAAATGGTCCAAGTCGGACCGAAACTTCGTCGTAAGCTCCTCTCTTTTTTATATGTGCGGGTTGTGTGTGTATTGTTCCAGTCACGGTACTGTGCCTTTTTTTGTTATTTAGGTGAACAATATTTAGATAAGGGTAAAGAGGTGTTTGTGGCATTTATGGATTTGGAAAAGGCATATGATAGGGTGGATAGGGGGCAATGTGGCAGATGTTGCAAATGTATGGAATAGGAGGTAGGTTACTGAAAGCGATGAAAAGTTTTACGAGGATAGTGAGGCTCAGGTTAGAGTATGTAGGCGAGAGAGAGATTATTTTCCAGTAAAAGTAAGCCTTAGACAGGGATGTGTGATGTCACTGTGGTTGTTCAATATATTTATAGATGGAGTTGTAAGAGAAGTGAATGCTCGGGTGTTGGCAAGAGGTGTGGTGTTAAAAGATAAAGAATCTAACACAAAGTGGCAGTTGTCACAGTTGCTCTTTGCTGATGACACTGTGCTTTTGGGGGATTTTGAAGAGAAGTTGCAGAGGTTGGTGGATGAGTTTGGTAAGGTATGTAAAAGAAGGAAATTAAAAGTGAACCCTCCGTTTTCGAGTATCTCCGTTATCGGTGATTTCAGTTTTCGGGCACTTTTTTCATGGAAATATTGCCTCCGTTTTTGGTGATTGGCTCCGTTTTTGTTCATGGTATGGAACCTGTCCAGTGCCCAGTGTACATACAAAGACCGCAAGCCCACCTCCCACGCACATTCACAGGCAGTGTAGCATTGTTTATAGTTGAGTGAACATTATCCTCTGAGTTCATATAAAACATTTCTTAAGAATCCATTGTTTTTGGCCCTTGATTATTGTGTGTGACTACTAAATACAGTGGACCCCTGGAGTTCTTAGGCGTCGGAGTTCGTGATATTTTCTCGGAAAAATATTGGTTCGGTGTTCGTGATTCGTTCCGGATACGTACGCATGGCCCGAGCGGGCCCAATACTCCATTGAGAGTCCGTGTGCCATTGTTTACCAGCGAGTGAGCGCCACCCACGCATTCATACCATACATTTTGTCATTATTCCATTGTTTTTAGTGCTTGCAACTGCTTAATAAGCCACCATGGGCCCCAAGAAAGCTCCTAGTGCCATCCCATTGGTAAAGGGCTGAGAGGGGAGAATGTCTTCTTAAGTGATTCAGTGATTCTACGATATGTTGTGATACTAAAACAGCAGGAGTTGATAAAGGATATTGTGCCAGCCAGCGATAAAGTGTAGCATTACCAGTGTAGCAAGTAAGATAAGCGATTAAGCAATAGAAAAATGATGACACGAAACTTAACTCCTCCAATGTTGTTGGAGTTATATAGGGCGACTGACAACACCGCCGTGTGTCTGGCGGCCATCACTATTTAACCCTTTGGGGGTCGACAGGCCTTCTCGGAAACATGTTCTCAGAGTCGAAACTTTTTGGAAAAAAAAATTTTTAGAGAATCTTTTTCCGATCATAACGACACCAAAAGTATGAAATTTGAATGACAACTTACGGAATTATGCTCTCGTGAAGTTATCGGTCTCAAAGATGTTTGCGCATCGGCGATTTCGCCCACTTTGAGCCATATTTTTGGCCAATTCCAATGTTCCAGTCCACTAAAATCATAGCTATTTCGCTAGAACTACATTTCTTCTATCGATTTAGTACAAGAAACCACCTATTTACCAATTTCAACTACCTAAAATAGTGGTCAGAAAATGACAATTTGGCCAATTTCACACAAATTTCAAACAATGCCAATTTCAAAATAGGGTCCAGAATAAACAAGGCAGACATTCCTGGCACTAAAATAACATCTTCTCTGTTCATTAGTCACGTCTCCAGGCCCCTCTTACAATACTTTTGCTTTTCATTTTGAATTTTTATTCTCACAAAAAATAGAAGATTTACTGTTATGAATACAACTGCATCATTGTAAAAATGGTATAAATAATATCAGAGCACTTGTGCATGAATATTAGACTCGCCAGTTGATGTGTATTGGACGCATGGTGTGATTTGTTTACTCTTGAACATCGTCAAAAATCGAACATTTTTGCTACTTTGAGCTCAATTTCAAGGTACTTGTCATTGTCAAACCAATCGAAATCATTTCTATTTCTGTAATATATCTTCCATTCTATCAAATGAGACCAAGAAAACGAGAATACATCAATAAATACCATACGAAAATAGACTGCAAAGTCGCTGTTTTAAACGAAAAAACGGTCAGTTTTTTTTCTCATTATGCAGTGTGTGCTGCAGGATATTTTTTATACTGTGCACACTGACCACACAGACCCATTCTTTCATATGTAGGCCTACCAGCCATTTCCCACTTAATTTGAGGCCGCTAGAATTTAGGCGTACTAGTACGGCACCAACCCCTGCACGTAAACCGTACTAGTACGGTACCGTCCCCGAAAGGGTTAAGGCGTATCTTTCAGTGACTGTGAAATACAAAATCAATTACAGTAATTAGAAAACAATTGATAAAAAATTAAATCTAAAATTCAAACATGATTTTCCTCACTTTTACTCTCCCTCTGTTGCGAATTATGCCCTTGCCCAACATTTTATATCTGAGTAGTACAGTATTCCAACTGACCTCATGTATCATACTAGGATGTTGTTCATTATTTTATTATATACAGTGGAACCCTGAGTTTCGAACGCATCGAGTATCAAACGATTCGAGTTTCAAAGGCTTTTTGTACCGAGTATCGAACGTGCCCCATGTTTTGAACCACGTACCAGACCTGTCCGCCTGCGCGCGTCCCCGAGAGTCAGTCTGGCTTTGTTTATCCTGCGAGTGAACATTACCCTTCGCGGTCATCCAAACATTTTACAATTAATTCATTGTGTTTGGTGCTTGTTCATTAAGTGCGACTGTGAAATAAGCTACCATGGGCCCAAAGAAACTTCCTAGTGGCACCCCTGTGGTAAAGAAAGTGAGAAACAGCATAGAAGTGAAGAAGGAAATTATACAAAAATACAAGAGTGGTGTGCGACTTGTGGAGCTTGCCAGGATGTGTGGAAAAAGTAAATCAACAATCACTTCTATGAGTAGAGGCAGTAGTAGAGGCAGTGGTTGAGGCAGTGGTTGAGGCAGTGGAAGAGGCAGTGGTAGAGGCAGTGATTGAGGCAGTGGTAGAGGCAGTGGTTGAGGCAGTGGTAGAGGCAGTGGTTGAGGCAGTGGTTGAGGCAGTGGTTGAGGCAGTGGTTGAGGCAGTGGTTGAGGCAGTGGTTGAGGCAGTGGTTGAGGCAGTGGTTGAGGCAGTGGTTGAGGCAGTGGTTGAGGCAGTGGTTGAGGCAGTGGTTGAGGCAGTGGTAGAGGCAGTGGTTGAGGCAGTGGTTGAGGCAGTGGTAGAGGCAGTGGTTGAGGCAGTGGTAGAGGCAGTGGCAGAGGCAGTGGTAGAGGCAGTGGTAGAGGCAGTGATTGAGGCAGTGGTAGAGGCAGTGGTTGAGGCAGTGGTAGAGGCAGTGGTTGAGGCAGTGGTTGAGGCAGTGGTTGAGGCAGTGGTTGAGGCAGTGGTTGAGGCAGTGGTTGAGGCAGTGGTTGAGGCAGTGGTAGAGACAGTGATTGAGACAGTGGTTGAGGCAGTGGTTGAGGCAGTGGTAGAGGCAGTGGTAGAGGCAGTGGTAGAGGCAGTGTTTGAGACAGTGGTTGAGGCAGTGGTTGAGGCAGTGGTAGAGGCAGTGGTTGAGGCAGTGGTTGAGGTAGTAGTAGAGGCAGTGGTAGAGGCAGTGGTTGAGGCAGTGGTTGAGGCAGTGGTTGAGGCAGTGGTTGAGGCAGTGGTTGAGGCAGTCTTAATGTAGAGCGAGAGGTGAGTAAACAAGATTAAATGAATAAACGAGAGAGAATGAGTGTAGAAGGTTTGCGATTTTTGTAAACAAACCAGTTGTTGTTATTGTTACCAGCCCGGACATGAATGGATTATGTTCACTCCGTCAAGTCGACTGGAAAAACATCTCATATTTATGTTAATTTATATGTTATGTAGCGTGTTTATTATATAATTTTGAAATATCATAAATGGATTGAGCAAAATGTCTATATAAATGTTTTATATGCCTCAAAGTGATTATTATTGTGTTATTATTATCATTATTAATGTGCACAGAGTGATCATTATTGTGTTATTATTATCGTTATTAATATGGCATCTTCAAGACTAATAACACGCTCTTAGTGATTTTTGTGTGTTCCTGCACACCAGCACAGGTGCAAGTTGTGGAGTTTAAAGCAGTTAAGTTCAGTGACAAAGTGTAGCATTAAGAGTGTAGCGATTAAGCGATAGAAAAAGGACGAAACGAAATAAACTCCTGACAGCATAAGCCGCTCTGCCTATCTTCTGCAAGGTATGTAAATGGTGTACGTACACCTGTTCATTTGTACATTATGGTTTTCTTATGAAAGTAGTGATCTAATGCAGTTAGCATTACAAACTCCGTTTTCTCTTATACAGTGAACCCCCGGATTTCGTCAATAATTCTTTCCAGAAGGCTGTTCGAGTGCACTTACTGAACGAATTTGTTCCCATAAGGACGAATGTAAATTAAATTAGTCCGTTTCAGACCCCCAAAAATACACTTACATAATTGTTCGAGTTGGGAGCAGTACAAAATCCGGGGGTCCACTGTACTAACACGTCTGAAGGGGAAAAGAATGGGAAGATGTTTTAATTGCTGGAGCAAGAATGCTCGCCACCACATTTGTAATGACATACGTACATATTTTATTCATTCTAGAGTGTATATCAGGTTTTTATGTTATTTATATTGTGATAGAAAAATATGCTGTCAAGTTGATAATAGCGTCATAGTGAAGCACTATTTTGTCATGCCTCCTGACAGCATGAACAGATTAATTGGATTTACATTATTTCTTAAGGGAAATATTGCTTTGAATTTCGAACCTTTCGACTTTAGAACTAGCTCCTGGAACGGATTAAGTTCGAAACTCGGGGTTCCACTGTATATGTTAATACTAATATTGTATTATATTATTTTGTTAGGCATTATATTAAGCATGTGATTTTCATGTAGTGGGAAACCACTAGTTAAGAGTGCCTGTTGCTAGTTCAGATACTGGCCTGTCTCCCTCTAAGTCACATGATCCAACCTGACGTCAGCTTACCGCTCACTGGTACAGTCAGTAGGTTCACACACTCACTTCTGAGTAGTACTCTAACTTGTACTCTCATGCTTAGGCTGATTGTTTTCTAGTTCTCTATACATATACAGATCCCTTGCACGGGATTATCTATGAAACTTCCTGTATGGATAATTAGGATTTAAGGTCTTGGTGAAGACATTGATAAGAGTTATGTTAACAAGTATCAGTTACGTACTTCATGTCATATATTGACTGCCTAGCTCTACTACTGGGAATTATGTCTTCCCAGGAAACTCTTGTCGTAACAATAGCTGTGTATAAAAAATTGTACCCTTTATGTCTAAAGGGAAAACGAAATGTAATTTCATGCTATTTATTAAGATTATGGTTCATAGATATAAAGATCCAATCTAAGTTTTATTATTATTAACTCTTTCAGGGTCACAGGGCGGTCTCTGAATCTCGTTCTCAGGGTCGCAGAATTTAAAAAAATGATAGTGTTTTTTCTAAATCTAATGGGCTAAAAAAAAAAATTTTTGCGATCAATACTTACGGAGATATAGAGGCTTGAAGTTGACAGAAAGTGAACCACTTAAAGCAACATTGCCGACTGCCAGTCACCCGGTAATAGTTTTATTTTTCTACTTTTTTCTTTCATTTTTTAACATTTTATTTTTTCAAGTAACTTTTATGTCCTGTGAGACCAATATAAACCATATTTTTTATATATACACTCCTTGTATACTACACAATAACTGCTGGCTGACCAGCTGGCTGGATGGCTTGCTGACCAGATTTCTGGCTGGCTGGCTGGCTGGCTTAGCTGACCAGCTTTCTGGCTGGCTGGATGGATGGATAGCCAGTCGGCTGGCTGGCTTGATGGCTGGCTTGCTGACCAGTTGGCTGGCTGGCTAGCTCACCAGCTGGCTGGCTGGCTAGCTCACCAGCTGGCTTGCTGACTGACCAGCTAGCCGGCTGGCTGGCTGGCTCTGGCCGGCTGGCTGGCTGGCTGGCTGGCCGTGTGGCTGGCTGGCTGGCCGGCTAGCTGACCAGCTGGCTAGATGGATGCCCCCCTGGCTTGCTGGCTGACCAGCTAGCAGGCTGGCTGGCTCGCTGGCTGGCTGAACAGCTTGCTGGATGAATGGCCAGCTGGCTTGCTGGCTGACCAGCTAGCCGGCTGGCTGGCTGGCTGACCAGCTGGCTGGCTGACCAGTTGGCTGGCTGGCCGGCTGGCTGGCTAGCTGACCTGCTGCCTGGCTTACCAGCTGGCTGGCTGGCTAGCTGACCAGCTGGCTGGCCGGTTGGCTGGCTAAACAGCTGGCTGCATGGATGGCCAGCCGGCTGGCTGGCTTGCTGGCTGACCAGCTAGCTGGCTGGCTTGCTGGCTGACCAGCTAGCTGGCTGGCTGGCTTGCTGGCTGACCAGCTAGCTGGCTGGCTGGCTTGCTGACCAGCTAGTTGGCTGGCTGGCTGGCTGGCTAGCTGACCAGCTGGCTGGCCGGTTGGCTGGCTGAACAGCTGGCTGGATGGATGGCCAGCCGGCTGGCTGGCTTGCTGGCTGACCAGCTAGCTGCCTGGCTTGCTGACCAGCTAGCTGCCTGGCTTGCTGACCAGCTAGCTGGCTGGCTGGCTTGCTGACCAGTTGGCTTCCTGGCTGGCTGGCTGGCTGACCAGCTAGCAGGCTGGCTGGCTGGCTAGCTAGCTGACCAGCTGGCTGGCTGAACAGCTGGCTGGATGGATGGCCAGTCGGCTGGCTGGCTTGCTGACCAGTTGGCTGGCTGGCTAGCTGACCAGCCGGCTTTCTGGCTGACCAGCTAGCCGGCTGGCTGGCTGGCTGGCCGGCTAGCTGGCTGACCAGCTGGCTGGCTGGCTAGCTGACCAGCTGGCTGGATGGATGCCCCCCTGGCTTGCTGGCTGACCAGCTAGCCGGCTGGATGGCTGGCTGACCAGTTGGCTGGCTGGCCGGCTGGCTGGCTGGCTAGCTGACCAGCTGGCTGGATGGATGGCCAGCCGGCTGGCTGACCAGCTGGCTAGCTGACCTGCTGCCTGGCCGGTTGGCTGGCTGAACAGCTGGCTGGATGGATGGCCAGCCGGCTGGCTGGCTTGCTGGCTGACCAGCTAGCTAGCTGGCTGGCTGGCTGGCTCTCTATCTCACAGGAATACATAAATACAATTATACATAGTGTAAATTACCTAGGATACATGGGAGAATATAATAATAATAATTATTATTGAAGCATGGTGTAAGACGTGTGTGGGTGAGCGTCCTCTTATCTTATTATTATCACTAAACTAATTAGTGGTGACATTTGATAAGGGTACACTGCCTTCGCTTTATTTGTTTTCACTGTTTTATGGCTGTCTGTATCTGTTTGTCTCTCTCAGAGAGAACAAATAGTAGTCACTGCTTCACATCTGGGTCCTGATACATATTATTTACCAGTCTGGATTTTTTGGGTTATCCTAGGTAATTTACACTATGTATAATTGTATTTATGTGTACCTGTGTGACAGACAGACAGACAGGCAGCCAGCCAGGCAACCAGCCTGCTTGCCTGCCTGACAGCCAGCCAGCCAGCCAGATAGCCAGCCAGCCAGCCAGCCAGCCTTCCCCCCACTGTCTTCCCCACCCCCCACTGTCTTCCCCACCCCCCACTGTCTTCCCCTCCCCCCACTGTCTTCTTCCCCCCCCCCCACTGCCTTCCCTACCACTCACACTGCCGGAGTGAGGTATTCCTTACCGCATGGTTTGATCTGAATTACCACTCCAGCCAGCCAGCCTCCCCCCCCACTGTCTTCCACCCCACCACTGTCTTCTCCACCCACACTGTCTTCCACACTCCCCACTGTCTTCCCCACCCCCAGTCTCCCCACCCACCCCACTGTCTTCCCCACCCACCCCACTGTCTTCCCCACCCAAACTCCCCTGCCTTCCCTACCACTCACACTGCGGGAGTGAGGTATTCCTTACCGCATGGCTTGGTGACAAAGGCGCACTGAATTACCACTCCCACAATGCAATGCGGGTGCATAGATTTTTTTCCTACTGCGCACACTTACCACATAGACCCATTCTATCACATGCAGGCTTACCAGCTTTCTTCCCTCGATTTGAAGCCGCTAGAATTTATGCATGCTAGTACGTGGAAAACCCTGGTGCGTAAGCCGTACTAGTATGGCAGAAAAAGACAAGGATTTTATTCGTGAGTTTTGGTTATCCTAAAAAAAGAAGGTTAACAAAGAAAGCTTCTTTGATTAAGAAGGCTATATTGCACACTAAACCCTTGTTGCTGGAGTTTTCCCCTAGACAAAAGCCACTAGTCAAACTGGTTCCACAAGAAATAATCAGTGGAACATTCTTACCCCTCCTACGGCAACACCCTCCACCACCAAGTACAGGTTGACCATCACTAATCCGGCAGCATCGGGACCTGTAGGGTGCCGGATTAGTGATTTTGATGGACTATAGAGCGGTTAGATTAGAATACACTTAACCCAACGGCGATATTTACGCATCAGTGATTTCACCCACTTAACACCCTATTTTTGACCCATTCCACTGATCCAGTCTACTAAACTCATAGCTATTTCACTAGTATTGCTTCTATTCTGTAGATTGATTACAAGAAACCTCCCATATACCTATTTCAACTACCCAATAAAGTGGTCAGAAATCTGTATTTTGGACAATTTCACACAAATTTCAAGAGATGCTAATTTCAAAATAGGGTCTTGAATAAACAAGGCAAACATTTCTAGCACTAAAATAACATTTTCTCTGTTCATTAGTTACGTCTCCAGGCCCCTCTTATATTAAGCTTGCTTTCCATTTTGAATTTTTATTCACACAAAAAAGAAAAGATTTACTGTTATGCAGACTACTGCATTATTGTAATAATTGTATAAATTATGTCAACATTCGTGACTGTGTATTAGACTGGCACGTTGGACACGTACTAGATGTTGACGTCATTTGTTGAACATCAGCAAAAAACAAACATTTCTGCTTCTTTGAGCTCAATTTTAAGGAACTTTCTGGTGTGAAACCAATCAAAATTATATCTATTTCTGTAATATATCTTCCATTCTATCAAATGAGATAAAAAAAAAAACGAGAATAAAATCATACAAACCATATGAAAATACACCGCATAGTCGCTGTTTTACACCAAAAGCACAGTCGCCTTTTTTTCTCATTATTACTGCGTACTGCAGGTTTTTTTTATATAGTGCACACTTACCACAGAGACCTATTCTCTCATATGTAGTCACATCTTCAGGCCCCTCTTATATTACGCTTGCTTTCCACTTTGAATTTTAATTCACACAAAAAATAGAAGATTTACTGTTATGCAGATTATTGCATTATTGTAATAATTTTATAAATACGTAATGTCAACCCATTTGTGACTGCGTATTAGACCAGCCAGTTGGACATGTATTGGACGGTGATGCCATTTGTTTACTCTTGAACATGTCTCCCAACTACTGCTTCCTATCTCCTTCCTAGTCCAGACTTAGCAAGACAACCCCAACTTCATCTGGCCAGGTTTCCATTTCCTACTTGGAATACAATGCTTACACTAAAAAACAAACCATAAAATTTTGTTTAAAAGTTTCTCATTGCAATTTCCACTGCCAAATCAATTATCTTTCTGATAACATCTTTCTTATGAATGTTAATACAAATCAATTTAGACTTCAGAGTGATATTTAAATACTGTTAAAAAGTTAAGCAGGGCTGGGCTTGTGTGATTCCAAAACAAAGCAAAGTTATACTACATTTAGCTAGCACATCCTCCATGGGGAAGTGGAACACAATTCTTCCTCTGTAAGCCGTGTGTCATGGGTGTCTACTAAAATGCCGTGAGCAAGGAGCTAGTAACCCTTTCTCCTGTATAAATTACTAAATGTAAAAAGAGGAAAAACTTTTGTTTCTTCTTTTTCAGGTCAACTGCCTCGGTGGGAGAAGGCCGATGTGTAAAAAAAAAAATAGCAAGCACATATTGGCATAAAAGGGTCATTGCAAAATTGCACAAAACGAATATACATAATGTGAAGGGGAAAACCCATAATTATTTTATGGAAAAGAATGAGCTACATACTCAAAGTCAACGTGCATTAACCCTTTGAGTGTTGAAGAAACCCCTGCTCACAAACTTGCTCAGTGTCAAAAAAAAAAAAAAAAAAAAAAATATTATGAAATGATCTTTTTCCGAAGGTAATGAAACCAAAAGTTCAAAATTTGATGGAAAACTTACAGAATTACGCTCTCGTGAAGTAAGCGGTCTCAGCGATAATCATGCATTGGCGACTTCACCAACTTTGAGCCCTATTTTAAGCCAATTCCTTTGTTCCACACGACTCAACTTATAGCAATTTTGCTAGAGCTCCTTTTATTCTATTGATTGAGTACAAGAAACCACCCATTTACCTACGTCAACTACACAAAAAGTTTATCAGAAATTACTAATTTGGCCAATTTCACAAAATTCAAGAAAGGCCAATTTCAAAATAGGGGCCAAAATAAACAAAGCAGACATTACTGGCACTGAAATAATATTTTCTCTGTTCATTAGTCACATCTCAAGGCCCCTCTTATATTACGCTTGCTTCTCATTTTGAATTTTTATTCACACGGAAAATAGATGATTTACTGTTATTCAGACTACTGCATAATTGTAATAATTGTATAAATAATATAAGCGCATTCGTGAATGCATATTAGACCCACCAGTTGACATACATGTATTGGACATATGACATGATTTGTTTACTCTTGAACATTGTCAAAAATTTATCATTTCTGCAATTTTTAGCTCAATTTCAAGCTACTTTTAGTGGGTAAACCATTGAAAATCACCTCCATTTCTGTAAAATATCTTCCATTCTATCAAATTAGACCAAGAAAACGAGAATACAACCATAAATACCATACTAAAATACACCGCAAATTCGCTGGTTTAAACCAAAAACACGATCGCAGCTTATTTTTCTCATGTACTGCATGCTGCAGGATTTTTTTTTATACTGCGCACACTGACCACGCAGACCCATGCTCTCATATGTAGGCCTACCAGCTTTTTCCTGTAAGATTTGAAGCCACTAGAATTTTAGCGTATTATGGGACCTACACTGAAGGGGTTAAACAACTTATTAATGATTTAAGACGTAAGTTTTATTTTTATATAAGGAGAAATAAAAATCTTTTTCTTGATGTGGGTCTTACTTACACAATAAAGTACAGTGGAACCCCGGATTTCGTACTTAATCCGGTCCAGAAGGTCAGTCTAAATCCGAAACATATGAAAACCAAAGTATACAGTGGACCCCCGAGTAACGAGCATAATTCATTCCAGAAGCCTGCTCAAGTGCCATTACCGAACGAATTTTCTCCCTTAACCCTTTCGGGGTTTTTGTCGTACTAGTACGTCTTACGCACTGGGGTTATTGACGTACTAGTACGCCTAAATTCTAGCGCCCTCAAATCAAGCAGAAACAGGCTGTTAGGCCTAGATGTGATAGAATGGGTCTGTGCGGTCAGTGTGCGCAGTATAAAAAAATTCCTGCACCACACAGTGCATAATGAGGAAAAAAAAACTCTGACCGTGTTTTTGGTTTAAAACAGCGACTTTGCAGTCTATTTTCGTATGGTATTTATTGTTGTATTCTCGTTTTCTTGTTCTCATTTGATAGAACGGAAGATATATTACAGAAATAGAGATGATTTTGATTAGTTTGACAATAACAAGTACCTTGAAATTGAGCTCAAAGTAGCGAAAATGTTCGATTTTTGACGATGTTCAAGAGTAAACAAATCACACCATGCGTCCAATACACATCAACTGGCGAGTCTAATATTCTTGCACAAGTGCTCTGATATTATTTATACCATTTTTACAATGATGCAGTTGTATACATAACAATAAATCTTCTATTTTTTTGTGAGAATAAAAATTCAAAATGGAAAGCAAAAGTAATGTAAGAGGGGCCTGGAGACATAACTAATGAACAGAGAAGATGTTATTTTATTGCCAGGAATGTCTGTCTTGTTTATTATGGATCCTATTTTGAAATTGGCATCCTTTGAAATTTGTGTGAAATTGGCCAAATTGCCATTTTCTGACCACTATTTTAGGTAGTTGAAATTGGTAAATAGGCGGTTTCGTGTACTCAATCGATAGAAGAAATGGAGTTCTAGCGAAATAGCTATAATTATAGTAGACTGAAACATTGGAATGTGCCGAAAATAGGGCTCAAAGTGGGCGAAATCGCGGATGCATAAGTGTCATGGCTACCGCTAACTTCGCGAGAGCATAATTCCGTTAGTTTTCAATCAAATTTCATAATTTTTGTGGCGTTATGATCGGAAAAAGATTATCTATCATTCCATAAGAAAAATTTTTTTTTTTTTTAAATTCGTGGACCCTGAGAACGAGTTTCAGAGACCCCCTTGGACCCCCAAAGGGTTAAGGAATAATGTCAAGTAGGTTAGTCCATTTCAGACCCCCAAAAATACACTTTCAAAAGCACTTATACTATTATACTTACATACTTGTACGATTTCCGAGGTGCTCGTAACTCAGGGGTTCACTGTAATATTTCTTATAAGAAATACTACTAATATAAATACAATTAATCTGTTCCACCCAAAAATATTAACAAAAAATACATTTTTTAAAGAATAACTATAGTTTTACATACAGAAAACAATGAGAAATCAATATAAATGACTAATTTTAATGATAAATAAACATTACATACCTTAATTGAAGACTTTTGTTGGCGTATTGAAGAAGGCGAGGAGAGAAGAGGTAGTTAAGGTTATTGTTTGGAAGGGGAATCCCCCTCCATAAGGACTTCAGGTAAAAAAAAGCCCTCTATGGGGTTACTTTCTTTCATTGCCTTTTACTGGCACTGGACCCCTGTCGCACTAAAAATCTGTCCAGAGAGCTCTGTTTCTGGCGTCTCTTTAAGATTTGCCTAAAATGGGACAAGTTATTGTCAATGAGCATGTTGCAGATACGGCTTGTATCAGCTAGGTCAGGGTGATATTTTTCAACAAAAGTTTGCAACTCATTCCATTTAGCACACATGTCCTTAATCACTGAAGAAGGCATCTTCTCCCCTCTCTCTTCCTCCTCCTCTGAAGCAATTTCCTTAGCTGTGGTCTGTTGCTGTTCCAGATGAAGGTCTTGCAGCTCTTCAGTGGTTAGCTCTTCCCTGTGGTCCTCCACCAACTCTTCCACATCCTGCCCACTCTCATCCAACCCCATGGACACAATAGATTCCACAACAGGTGTAGGGTCGACAGAGTCAGCCTCAAACCCTTCAAAATCCTTCTCTTAGACACATTCTGGCGGGACCAGAGGATATCCGGGACGTCTTTCAGAATTTTGGTGTTATTCATGCCATTAAGGCAGATGGGCGCAGGGGCTATATGAGGGATTATTAGAAGGCTCTTATTCTGGTAAAATGACTTTGCAAAAACCTATACCGTTCTCTAAGCAGAGTTCAAAGTCCTGGAAGTCACTTCCTGCCAAGCCTTACCTATAAGGCTTATGCAATGGAGGATATTGAAGTGATCCCTCCAGAACTCTCTTAGGGTCAATTCAGTGTCCGAGGTCACTTCAAAGCACCTTTGAAACATTACTTTCGAGTAGAGTTTTTTGAAGTTAGAAATGACCTGCTGGTCCATGGGCTGGATGAGAGGAGTGGTGTTAGGAGGCAAGAACTTCACTGTTATAAAACTGAAGTCCCTAAACAATTGGTCTTCCAAGTCTGGAGGATGAGCAGGAGCATTGTCCAGTACCAGGAGGCACTTGAGTGGCAACTTATTTTCCAGGAGGTATTTTTCACACTCAGGCCAAACATTTCATGGACCCAGTCAATGAAAATTTGCCTTGTGACCCATGCCTTATTATTAGCTTTCCACATCACACACAATTTACTTTTGACAACACTGTTTTTCTTGAACACACTGGGATTTTCATAGTGATATACCAGGAAAGGCTTCACTTTGAAATCTGCACTAGAGTTACCACAGAACAAAAGAGTTACCCTATCCTTGATAGGCCTGTGTCCTGGCAGTGCCTTTTCCTACTGCGTGTAGGTACTCTTTGGCATTTTCTTCCAAAAGAGGGCTGTTTCGTCACAATTGAACACTTTTTGGGGGAGGAATCCTTCAGCCTCTATGTACTCCTTGAATTCATCAACGAATTCTTCGGCCACACGTTTGTCTGAAGTTACAGCCTCACCATGCCTTACAACACTATGTATGCCATTACGATTCTTGAATCTGTTGAACCAGCCTTTCCTGGCCTTTAATTCACTAACATCAGCACTCATTCCAGGCATTTTCTTTACGAGATCCGCAAGCAACTGCCTTGCCTTTTCCCAAATGATCGACTCCACAACACTATCTCCTGCTAACTGTTTTTCATTGATCCACACCAACAACAACTTCTCCACATCTTCGATTGTTTGTGATCTCCGTTTTGTTAGCATATTTGCCCCTTTCGCAACTTTAGCTTCCTTGATTTCTACTTTCTTTGCAAGGATGGAACAGATTGTTGATTTTGACTTCCCATACATCCCGGCAAGCTTGGCTAAACGTATGCCACTTTCGTGTTTTTCTACAATCTCTTTCTTGAATTCTATCATGTTTCTCATCTTCTTTAGCAAAGGACTGGCACTAGAAACTTTCTTTGGGCCCATGGTGGCTTATTTCGCAGTTGCAATCAATAAACAAGCACAAAAATTGTGAAATGTTTCAGATGAATGCTCACTCAACCAGTGGCAGAGCCAGACTGAGACACGTACACGTGAGAGTGGCGGCGTCCAGGGGGACGGGTGGACGTGTCTGATACATACGATTTCCGAATGGAGGTACAAAATCCAGACCAAAATTTCGCCCAAAAAAGTGTTCTAAATGCGAATTGTACGATATTCGGACCGTACGAAAACCGGAGTTCCACTGTACTCAGTAAATGTTTTAATCATTTAACTGAGGCCTTCCAATAGCTTACCAGACCATCCCATAAGAACTAAACATTACATTATAATAACTAAGAATAGCTGTTATCCATTTAAATATGAAAGATGCAGAGAAGTTAGGGGCTATAATTTTACAATTTTGAACCAGGGAATATTCAAAATTGTAAACTTATAGTTTTGGATGCAATTAATACAATTTTTCTGTAGTTGGTGAATTTTCAGTAGTACAGTCATCCCTCGGTTTTCGTGTTTAATCTGTTCCTGAGGGATGCACTAAAACTGAAACACACGAAAACTGAAACCATTTTCCCCATAAGAAATAATGGAAATTCAATTAATCCGTTCCAGAAACCCAGAAGTTTGGAAAAAAAAATTGGGGGCCTTAATGATAGATTTACATGCACAAATGAATGAAATGAATGTGGCACTTACCTTTATTGAAGACTGATGTTGCTGGATGGAAGAGAGGAGGAGGAGAGGAAGAGACCTATTTTTGGAAGTGGAATCCCTTCCATAAGGAATTTAGGTACCAAGTCCTTATCAGGAGGATCATCTCCCTGCATCCTGCTACCTCCTCCTGCATGCTACACTCCCTGCATCCTGCTACACTCCTGCATACCTGCTACACTCCCTGCATACTGCTACACTCCCTGCATACCTGCTACACTCCCTGCATACCTGCTACACTCCCTGCATACCTGCTACACTCCCTGCATACCTGCTACACTCCCTGCATACCTGCTACACTCCCTGCATACCTGCTACACTCCCTGCATACCTGCTACACTCCCTGCATACCTGCTACACTCCATGCATACCTTCACTCCCTGCTACACTCCCTGCATACCTGCTACACTCCCTGCATACCTGCTACACTCCCTGCATACCTGCTACACTCCCTGCATACCTGCTACACTCCCTGCATACCTGCTACACTCCCTGCATACCTGCTACACTCCCTGCATACCTGCTACACTCCTGCATACCTGCTACACTCCCTGCATACCTGCTACACTCCCTGCATACCTGCTACACTCCCTGCATACCTGCTACACTCCCTGCATACCTGCTACACTCCCTGCATACCTGCTACACTCCCTGCATGCCTGGAGTCTACCTGGAGAGAATTCCAGGGGTCAACGCCCCCGCGGCCCGGTCTGTGACCAGGCCTCCTGTTGGACCAGAGTCCGATCAACCAGGCTGTTACTGCTGGCCGCATGCAGTCCAACATACGAACCACAGCCTGGCTGGTCAGGTACCGACTTTAGGTGCCTGTCCAGTGCCTGCTTGAAGACAGCCAGGGGTTTGTTGGTAATCCCCCTGATGTATGCTGGGAGGCATACAACGTGCTAGTGGCACCCCTGCTCACTCTTGCTACACTCTTAAACTCCATCGTGTTTCTCACTTTCTTTACCAAAGGACTGGCACTAGGAGCTTTCTTTGGGCCCATGGTAGCTTATTTAGTAGTCACACACAATAATCAAGGCCCAAAAACAATGAATTGTTAATATATGTTATGTATAAACTCCTGGGGTGATGTTCACTCAAGCGTAAACAATGCTAGACTGCATGACAAAATGTGCGTGGGTGATGGCCTACGGCCTTTGTATGTGCGCGGCACTGGTGGACAGGTTCCGGACCAAGCACGAAAATGGAGGGAATCACACGAAAACAGAGGTAAATTTTCCCCGAAAAAACTGCACGAAAACTGAAACACACGAAAACAGAGATACACGAAAACGGAGGAATGACTGTATTTATAATTCCATACTAGAGTAGCATCCACATCTGTGACAATAAAGGCAATAACACACCTTAAAAGTCCAGGTAGCAGTTTCCACATAAAGGCCCATATGTAGTGTCTTGTTAAGTCGGTGCCTGTGAGCTGACACAGCATTTTCTTCATCTTCCCAGTAAACTGGAAGAAGCGCTGACCCAAGTGACCAAGCCCACGATGACCACGATCCTTCATCGAAAGAAAAATCTGAAACAAAGATGATCAGCAGTTTCTGCATGCAGTATATAGGAACAAAAACTCTTAAATAACATACACTTTAAAATACTCAGTTTCAAAATACTAGTTTCTTTTATAACAGTAGATACATGTTGGTATTGGCATCAAATACAGCTTCTCCTCACTTAACGACGAAGTTCCGTTCCTAAGATTACGTCGGTAAATGAATTTGTCTCTAAGTGAGGAGCATACTATAATGGTAGTGGGTTTGTGTCAACTATCTCTGATATTGTTTTAATGCCACCTCTGCACCATTTATAACATTTCTGGTATATTTTTAAATGTTTATACATCAATCTACTGTATATTGTAATAAACAGAATAGAGGAAATCAGCTCTAATATACAGTGGACCCCTGGAGTTCGTTGGCATCGGAGTTCGTGAAAATCGGAGTTCGTGATATTTTTTCGGAAAAATATTGGTCCAGTGTTCGTGGATCCGCTCGGAGTTCGTGATTTGTCCCGGACGCGTACGCGTGGCCCGAGCGGGCCCGACACTCCATTGAGAGTCAGTGTGCCATTGTTTACCAGAACCCATGCATTCATACCATACATTTTGTCATTATTCCATTGTTTTTAATGGTTGCAACTGCTAAATAAGCCACCATGGGACAAAAGAAAGCTCCAAAGGGCTGGCATTAGGGAGAATGTCTTCTTAAGTAAGTTAAGCCATTAATCTATAGAAAAATGACGAAACGAAACTTAACTCCTCCAATGTTGTTGGAGTTATATAGGGCGACTGACAACACCGCCGTGTCTGGCAGCCATCACTATTTCAGGCGTATCTTTCTGTGGCCCTTATACACCCAACAACAAACACCACAACACCAGTCCTCACATTTGTAATGACATTTTATTCATTCTAGAGTATATGTCCTGTTTCTATGTTATTAATATTGTTTATTATGTCATATTAGATGAATTGTGATAGATAAATAAGCCATAGAGTTTATATTAGTGTCATTTTGAAGGACTATCTTCTCCTGTCCACAAACACACACCTCTGTCGCCAGCACAATTCCAAACATTCACCAGAAACAGAACTCTCTGGAACACTTTTTTGAGCAACAGGGGTCCAGTGACTCTCAAGCTGGTCCTAGTGGCATTAAAAGAAAAAGAAGAGAAGTAACCCCGGAAAAGAACTTGGTACCTGAAGTGTTAATGGAAGGGGATTCCCCTTCCAAACACAAGCAACTACTCCTTCCTCCCCCCTCCTTCCATCTTCCACACATCAACAACTCTTCAATTAAGGTAAGTGTCAAGTTATTACTGTTTTATGTACTTTGTATCTCATTCTTTTCTGTGTAATTTAATGTGGAAACAATATTTATTTTAATACTTTTGGGTGTCTGAAATGGATTAATTGAATTTCCATTATTTCTTATGGAAAAAATAGATTCGGAGTTTGTTTTATTCGGTGTTCGGAGCGCCCTCTGGAACGGATTAATCACGAACTCCGGCGGTCTACTGTACATTATTTATGTATGCATACTGGTCAGAGAGCCCAACATAAGTCTGAGTCATCGGAAAATGAGTACGTCGCTAAGTAGAGAGGCTATATTACTTACATAATATATTTACAAAAGTCCATATATATGAACATTACATTGGGAAAAAATTAACTAAAATTAAATTACTGTACTAATACAATTATGACTGGGTTGGGGATAACAACTAAACTTCACGAAAATGAATAGATCGTAAGAGAGAGTATTTACTTCATAATATATTTACAAAAGTCCATATATATGAACATTACATTGGGAAAAAATTAACTAAAATTAAATTACTGTACTAATACAATTATGACTGGGTTGGGGATAACAACTAAACTTCAGTAAATAATAAAATAAAATATGATGTGAAAAGAAGATTACATACTTGCAAGTCAAAAAATAAAAAAAAACATATGTACCAGAGAATATTGGTACCAACAGTTCAACACCTTGAAATATAAGTGTGAGGCATGGGTTGTCAACACTACGGCAAAAAGGAAGCTAGAGGCAGCAGAGATGTCATGTTTGAAAGAAATGCATTGTGTGAATATAATGCAGAAAATTCAGAGCACAAAAATTTAAAGGTAAAGTGGGATTGCCAAGGGTATAATCCAGAGGGTTAAGGAGGGATTGTTGAGATAGTTTGGGCATGTAGAAAGGATGGGCAGGAAGAGGTTGCAAAGAGGGTGTATAAATTAGGGGAGGAAGGTGGGAGAGAAAGGGATCATTCAAGGAATGGTTGGAGGGAGGGATAAAAGAGGCTGAGTTTTAGGGGCTTGTGTGAGCATGTTAGATAGGAGTGAATAGGGACCACTGACTTTCAATAGATGTGTTGTTGGAGAGTAAGCAAGGTAACTTTTATGACAAGATTCAGGGAAAACCCATAAGGTGGACTTGAGTTTTGGAGGTGGGAAAGGCTGAGCCTGCACTCTGAAGGAGGGGTGGGGATGTTGCATTGTGATGTCAGCATACCTCTGGAATGACAGCAATTGAATAAATGATAATGAATGTGTTTTCTTTTTAAAAGAAACCCAACCTTGTTGGGAGACAGTCATTAAGGTAAAAAAAATATTATATGGCAATGTTGGGGTTATCAAAGGTATAATTTAGAGCACTGAAGAAGGGTTGTTGAGGTTGTTTGGGCATTTAGAGATGTTTGAACAGGATAGGATACACAAGAGGGTAAATAAATATAGGGTGGAAGGAAGGGTAGAGCTAGTCCCAGGAAGGGTTGGAGGGATAAAGAAATGAAGGCTACTGTCCAAACGTAGAAATACGTTCTCTCGCCCAGCGCTCCAAATATTTTGAAAAAAAAATAAATAAATAAAGAGGACATTTTTTAACATAATGTAAAAAAAAATTTTTAGTCAGTACTTACGGAGATATAATGCCGCAAAGTCGGCGCTTGACGCTCACCTGACTGCAACATGAAGCGCTGCCGCTTGCAGAAGTGTTGCCAATAAACCTTTTTTTTCTCATTTTTTTTAATTTGTATATTTTTTATGTTCTGATAATTACAATTTGTAGTAGTTCTTGTGATTTCATAGCTAACCTTTGTTCTGACACTAATATTAGATACTGAAATAGTACCTGTCACAAACACAGTGACAGGTGAACATTTTCACCTACCTTAGTCACATACAATTGTCTAGAAATATATACATAGTATTTATAGGTCCCTGCAATGTTTTGGATACGCAGGAGTATATAATAATAATAAGCTTCCTTGAAGCATGGTGTAAGACGTGTGTCACTCCACTGCTGACAGTGCAGCAATGGTGACATCTGATGAGCGTGCACCACCTTGGCTTCATTTGTTTTCACTGTTACACATAAACATGTCTGTCTGTCTGTCTAGCTGTCTATCTGTCTAGCTCTCTGTCTATCTGTCTGTCTAGCTCTCTCTCTATCTGTCTGTCTAGCTCTCTGTCTGTCTCGCTCTCTGTCTGTCTAGCTCCCTGTCTAACTGACTGTCTAGCTTTCTGTCTATCTGACTGACTAGCTGTCTATCTGTCTAGCTCTCTGTCTATCTGTCTAGCTCTCTGTCTATCTGTCTAGCTCTCTGTCTATCTGTCTAGCTCTCTGTCTATCTGTCTAGCTTTCTGTCTATCTGTCTGTCTAGCTCTGTCTATCTGTCTAGCTCTCTGTTTATCTCTGTCTCTGCTTATCTGTCTCTGTCTGCTTGTCTCTCTTTCTGTCTCTGACGAGTGTCAGTCTACTGCTGACAGTGCAGCAGTGGTGACATTTGATGAGCGTGCACTGCCTTGGCTTTATTTGTTTTCACTGTTACACATAAACATGTTATACGGCAGGTTAGGTTCCAGGATAGTGCCTTAACCCTTAAACGGTCCACACATATATTTACGTTTGAACGCCCAGTGCCCCGAATATTTTGGAAAAAAAAAAATATATATATATATAGAAATAAAGAGCACATTTTTTTAAGTGTTATAGGATAAAAAAAAAAGAATTTGGGTCAGTAGTTACCAAGATATGAGGCAGAGAAGTTGGCACTGGATGCTCACCTGACAGCAACAGGAGTCCTGCCGCTTGAAGAATCGTTGCCGATATACCTTTTTTTCACTTTTTTTATTATTTTATATAATTTTTATGTTCTCATAATCACAATTTATAGTAGTTCTTGTGATTTCATAGCCAATCTTTGTTCTGACACTAATACTAGGTACTGAAATTGTACTCAAATAATAATAATAATGATAGTGCATAAAAATAATAATAATAATGATAGTGCATAATAATAATAATAATAATAATAATAATAATAGTGCATAATAATAATAATAATAATAATAGTGCATAATAATAATAATAATAATAATAATAATAATAATAATAATAATAATAGTGCATAATAATAATAATAATAATAATAATAATAAAAGTTCCCTTGAAGCATGATGACTGGTGAAATTTCATGAGGGGTGAGCTGTAGTCTTATCTCTTCTTATCAGTCCAGTAATTACAGTGATGACATTTGACGAGCTTACACTGCTTCCCTTTATTTGTTACGCAAACCTGTCTGTCTGTCTGTATCTGTCTGTCTGTGTGTCTGTCTTTCTGTTTACCTGTGTGTCGTCTCCTTTCTGTCTGCTTGTCTCAGAGAGTAGCTCATGAACCAACTGGTATTATGCAGATCACAAGCACAGTATAACACTTTGTCTTGATTTTTTAGTTATTCTAGGTAATTTACACTATGCATAATTGTATTTATGTATGTGTTCCTGTGAGATAGAGACAGAGACAGATAGATACAGACAGACAGACAGAGATAGACAGCCAATCAGGTACCCAGCTGACCAGCCAGAAGTTGGCCAGCAAGGTCCCCAAGGCAGGCAGGCAGCCAGCTAGCCTGCCAGCCTGCCGACATCACTTTCCACTTCAAAGGGGAGTGTTAATACGACATGACATCAGTGAATCTATGGTGTTTGCCGCGCTGTTTGCTCTAGCTGGCCCTTAATTTAACTGGTGCTCCCACAAGGTACTAAGTGGTCCCAGATTTTTTTAATATGGCGCACACCGAGTGTTAAGACCCATTCTATGCTGACAAGGCATCTCAGGCCAATCATGCCAAATTTGAAGGCAGGAAAAATAAAACGTAAATATACGTTTGGGGCAGTAGCAGTACTAACGTATATATACGTTTGGACCGTTTATGAGTTAAATCAGAAAATGGATATTTGGCCAATTTCACACAAATTTCAAACAATGCCAATTTCAAAATAGGGTCCAGAATAAACAAGGCAGACATTTATGCCACTAAAATAATATCTTCTCTGTTCATTAGTCACGTTTCCAGGCCCCTCTTACATTACTTTTGCTTTCCATTTTGAATTTTTATTCTCACAAAAAAAAAAATTGATTTACATACTGTTATGTATGTATACAACTGCATCATTGTAAAAATGGTATAAATAATATCAGTGCACTTGTGCAAGAATATTTGACTCGCCAGTTGATGTGTATTGGACGCATGGTGTTGATTTGAACATCAGCTAAAATCAACATTTCTACTGAGTCAACAAGGTACAGTGGTACCGGTTACAGTCCCAAACTCACCCTTTATGTAAGTTTATTTTAAATGCTTGTAAGTGAATTTTGGGTCTAAGGACTAGTCTATTCAACATTTCTTAAGGAGATAATCGTGGTAATGGCATGAACAGCATTCTGGAATGAAAATATCAAACCGGGGACCACTGTACTTGTCATTGTCAAACCAATCAAAATCATCTCTATTTTCTTAATATATCTTCCATTCTATCAAATGAGACCAAAAAAACGAGAATACATCAATAAATACCATACGAAAATAGACTGCAAAGTTGCTGTTTTAAACAAAAAAAAGTTTTTTTTTATTATTATGCAGTGTGGTGCAGGATTTTTTTTATACTGCGCACACTGACCACACAGACCCATTCTTTCATATGTAGGCCTACCAGCCGTTTCCCGCTTAATTTGAGGCCGCTAGAATTTACGCTTACTAGTACGGCACCGACCCCTGCTCGTAAAACGTACTAGTACGGAACCGACCCCGAAAGGGTTAAAGGAGGGGATTGAGATATTGGCAGTTTGGAGGGAGTTTTTGAACTGTCATATCTTAGCGCCTCTGCAAAGACAGTGATTATGTATGAGTGAGGTGAAAGTGTTGAATGATGAAAGTATTTTCTTTTGGGGATTTTCTTTCTTTTTGGGTCACCCTGCCTCGGTGGGAGATGGCCGACGTGTTAAAAAAAAAAACTGTAATATGGCTTATTTTGCTATCACCACTATTGTTGCTCAAATAGGATTTTGACAGTCACCAGCAGGAAAAATGCGCTCACATGCTGCAGAATTAAACAGCAAATTTACACTGATACACACCAGCTTATACAGCTCTATGAAAGCCTCATGGTATGATTTGAACCTATTAGCAAATGTAAGTGGTAGATTGATAAAAAACAACAGGATTATGCTATCACAATGTCGCACTTAATGAAGCACAACACTTAACACTTTCAGAATCCATGCTGTTGATCTACGGGTTTAAAGCCAGCGTCAGTGCCTGAGATGCCCGGTCAGCATAGAATGAGTCTTTACACTCGTGCACAGTATTAAAAAAATCAGGGACCACTTAGTACCTTGTGGGAGCACCAGTTCAATTCAGTGCCAGCTAGAGCAAATAGCGTGGCAAACACCAGGGATTCACTGATGTCATGTCGTATTAACACTCCCCTTTTAAGAGGAAAGTGATGTTGACCCTGAGATGGATGAGGCCACAAGTGGATGAGGAAATATCAAAAACCTTGATAATAACCTATACCTTCGATATACCTTTGAACAGTTTCGAGAGTTTCACTACTCTCGGAGCCAAGCCATGGGCCAGGCTCGTCTGGTGCTTGCCTGGTCAACCAAGCTGTTGCAGCTGGAGGCCTGCTGCCCCACATATACATCACAGCCTGGTTGATCTGGCACCTAGTGAAGATACTTGTCCAGTTTCGTCTTGAAGGCTTCTACACTTGTTCTAGCCGTGTTTCTGATATCTTCTGGTAAGATGTTGAATAGTCTGGGACCCTGGATGTTGATACAGTGTTCCCTTATTGTCCCCACCGCACTCCTGCTCCTCACTGTGTGCAGATTTGGGACCAGGGCCTCGAGTACTTTCTGGGCATTTATTACCATGTATCTCTCTCTCCTCTGCTTCAATGAGTACATGTTCAAGACTTGAAGGCATTCCCAGTAATTTAGGTGCTTTACTGGCTCAATGTGAGCCATAAACGATCTCTGTATTTGTTCCAGCTCCGATATGTCTCCTGCTTTGAACGGGGCTGTTAGCACTGAGCAATATTCTAAATGAGGGAGCACTAGCGATTTGGAGAGTGACACCATCGGCATTATTTCCCTTGTTTTCAAAGTTCTCAATACCTACCATCATCATCTTCCTGGCTGTCATGATCTTTGTCATTATGGTCTTTAAAAGAAAGGTCAGCTGACATAATTATTCCCAGGTCTTTTACGTGTTCCTTTCGTTCTATTTGATAACCCTCTTGAGTTTTGTATATAGTGTTCCTTTTGAGTTCTTCATTCTTTCCATACCTAAGCAGCTGGAACTTATCACCACTGAACATCATGCTGTTCTCCCCTTATGTCTTACTGTAATTTTTCAGTGTCATCTACCGTAGTGACTTTCATGCTTATTTTAGTGTCATCTGCAAGTGATGATACAAAAGTGTGATGGGTGTTTTTATGTATGCTATGAGGATGAGAAACAGCAGAGGTGCCAGGACAGTGCCTTGGGGCACTGAGCTTTTTACCTTGCTGATGCGGGATCTTGCTCAGTTTACTACTACTACTTTTTGTGTTCTGTGTGTTAGGAACCCAAAAATCCATCTGCCTACCTTCCCCATAATGTCCATGGCCCTCATTTTGTGCGCTATCACTCCATGATCGCACAAATACTTGTATAGTACAATTAGAACACATACTACACAAGTATAGCACATATGGTATGACAGCTCAGCCACACTACGTATGTCGTCCCAACATACAATACAACTAAAGACTGAACAGGCAGGTGGCTCTGGGCTGCTCTCCACTGACTCAATATATATCGTCACCAACCCACCAGAGTGTTTCTTTACGACCATAACTATCTCCCAGAACCCGTCCTACAAATGGTGGCAGCGGTGGGATGGATTGAACTTAGGATCAATTTCCTACTGAAGGAATGAACAAACTTGGTGGAGTGAATGGACTCTCCCCGGCTGAAATACAGTGGACCCCCGAGTATCGTAATTAATCCGTTCCAGGAGCTATTACTTAACAAAAAGTTTATGAAATTCGAACCCTTATTTCCCATAAGAAATAATGTAAATACAATTAATCCGTTCCACAAAAAAATATTCACATACTAAATAATTAAAAACAATATATATATATACATTTATACTTACCTTTATTGAAGAGTTTTAGGCATCTGGAAGATAGGGATGATGACAGGGGCAGGGTGTTAGTGGTTGGAAGGGGAATCCCCCTCCAAAAAGACTTCAGGTAACAAGTCCCTCTCTGGGGTTACTTCCCTTTTTTTTTTTTTAAAGCATGATGCTACACTCCTGCATGGTAACATGCTGCCCCTCCCTGCATGATGCTACACTCCCTGCATGCTGCTACACTCCCTGCATGCCTGCTACACTCCCTGCATGCCTGCTACACTCCCTGCATGCCTGCTACACTCCCTGCATGAATGCTACACTCCCTGCATGAATGCTGCACCTGCATGAATGCTATCCCTGCATGAATGCTACACTCCCTGCATGCCTGCTACACTCCCTGCATGCCTCTACACTCCCTGCATGCCTGCTACACTCCCTGCATGAATGCTACACTCCCTGCATGAATGCTACACTCCCTGCATGAATGCTACACTCGCATGATGCACACTCGCATGCTTCTACTTCCCTGCTGCTTATTTCACCCTGCATGCCTGCTACACCCCCTGATGAATGCTACACTCCCTGCAGAATGCTACACTCCTGCATGCCTGGCTACCACTGGGGTGCCACTAGGAAGCTTTTGGACCCATGGTGACTTATTTCACAGTGACAATCACTAAACCACCAAAAAAGACACCAAATG
>WNWK01023305.1:0-31275 GCA_009830355.1 Cherax destructor
ACAAACAAGGGTAAATGCTTAAATGATAACTCTGGGATAGAACACTTGGTGGAACACAAGAATTAACAAGAAAAACACAGGGACAATGCTGGAGGAAAAAAAAAAATTAGTTTATCGCATAACACTTTCTAGGATAAAGTCACAATCCTAGGATAACTCAAAGTTCACTCGCAAATTGTCTCTAGATTATCTGAAAAATAAAAACAACACAGTAATTGTCTCTAGGGTGTAGGATGTGACTGAAGCGTGAGTAGGGTGGTATTGGAGATTGCTGTTTTCTGGCTGGCGTCGGCTGCTACTCACACTCGTGGAGAAATTTGGAGAATTTTTGCATAAATGATGAACTACGAATCTGGGCTTTATATCAGTGGCACAACAACTACGAAGAAAACACTCAGGACGCTCGACCTGATTCATAGCTAATAAACTGCTTGCAGGACCCAGTTAAGGGTGAAATTATCCACACTTGATGCTTTGTGTTAGTTACCATTTTTTTTGTCCTAGGCACATGTCGATTAGACACTAGGCCTGTTGTATATATGTGTATGTGTGTGTGTGTGTACGATACACTTCGAAATGTTTCGGCCCCGCCGGGAATTGAACCCGGGCCCTCCGTGTGTGGGTGGGTGGCTGACTCATGTGGTGAATGGCGGTGTTAGCGTGGGTGGCTGAAGTGGTCCCACACATCACACGCGTGCCTTGGCTTACGCCGTTTATAAAAAGCACGTGAATTTAAGCCAAGGTGGCTTGAATAACCCAGGATACCACAGGGGTGGTATTATCACTCAGACCAGTGATACACTGAAGTACAAGGACGATAAGAATTCATGAACTCACGTGGCTTACTTCTCAGCTGGGTTGGCTTGCTAGCG
Organism: Cherax destructor; assembly: GCA_009830355.1. Lineage (NCBI taxonomy): Eukaryota > Metazoa > Arthropoda > Malacostraca > Decapoda > Parastacidae > Cherax > Cherax destructor. The sequence continues at coordinate 873 of WNWK01023305.1, forward strand.
GCTTGGCACTCTCCCCTCACAAACTGGTTTATCTCGACCTTAATTTGCAAAACCCGGGTCTACCCCTCGTAGGTTGTAGCAAATAAGAGATAAAACACTTAGCTGACTAGGAGATATTGTAGTTGGTTGACGGTTGTTGACTTAGGATGTTGGCAGCTGGGTAGGCTGCGTAGGCCGACACACTGGTACACAAGGTGTCTACTGGCTTGTTGAATTCTATCTCCCTGTAACACTGTAATCAATAGGAATTACGGGCCTACTGCTTGCACCATTTATCGTGTGGGGTTCGAGAGATATATAGGTTGTCAAAGGACACACTCTGTAGGTTGGTTATGGGTATATTAACGGAGTCTGAGAGGGAGAGGTACCAGGCCACATCTGTTCTAGGATAGGTCTAAGGCGGTTGTGAGACCGACGCTTGCCTCTGGGCACGCACATGCGTGCAAGCGTCTGACGTCACAAGCAAAGGGACCGGCTATGTAAAGCTAAGATGATTCTAATACACTACACAAGTGTATACATAATACTGACACGACAATACGGACATTTCAAATTATTACCAAAACTCGCTGTATGGCTCCCCCACCTGACTTTCTAATACGGTCACTGCGCCCCACGTGGTTTGTTTAAATTCTCCGCAAGCACGACTCACCATTATGTCTAGAAACTTTCCAAAATTTAAAGTGTTTTAACCCTTTCAGGGTCGAGACCCTCGATCCTTAACTCTCACTCAGGGTCGAAAAATATTCGAAAAAAAAAATTCTTATGAAATGATAGTTTTTTGTGAGTATTACAGGCCAAAAATTTTTTTTTGCGATCAATACTTACCGAGATATGGAGGCGTGAAGATGACAGAAATTGAACTGCTTATGGCAACATTGCCGACTGCCTGTCACCCAGTAATAGTTTATTTTGTTTTTTTCTACTTTTTTCTTTTATTTTTTAATATTTTATTTTTTTAAATTAACTTTTATGGCCTGTGACACCAATATAAAGACTATTTGGTATATATCCACTCATTGTATAATATACAATAACCGCACAAACTTTGCTGTCATTATATTGTTTACAAAACATGTTTACACAAACCAACAATAAAAAATGTTGTTCCTTGACTAATGTAATTAATCCATTCCTGGAGCTAGTTCTTAACATGAAAAATTTGTAATTCGAAACCTTATTTCCCATAAGAAATAATGTAAATACAATTAATCCGTTCTACCCAAAAATATTTACAAAAAATACATTTTAACTATATAGTTCTACATACACTAAACAACATTATTAAAGCTATAAATACTACTACTAATACTAAATAATAAAAAACAGATTAATAAATAACATTTACTTACCTTTATTGAAGAGAGTTGCAGGCATCTGGAAGATAGGGAGGATGACAGGGGGAGGGTGTTAGTGGTTGGAAGGGGAATCCCCCTCCAAAATGACTTCAGGTAACAAGTCCTTATCTGGGGTTACTTCCCTTCTTTTTCTTTTAATGCCACTAGGACCAGCTTGAGAGTCACTGGATCCCTGCCTCGTGAAATAACTGTCCACAGTCTGTTTCTGGCGACTCTTTAATATTTTCCACTGTTTTCGACCTATTTTTCGTTAACATATCAACCCCTTTTGCAACATTAGCTTCCTTGATCTTATTTCTCTTTGCCAGGATAGTGCTGATAGTAGATGCGGTTTTCTTGTACATCCTGGCAAGCTCACTCAGACGTACGTCACTCTCATATTTTTCTACAGTCTCTTTCTTCAGTTCGATGGTGTTCCTCACTCTCTTTACCACAGGGGTGCCACTAGGAAGCTTCTTTGGACCCAGTTAGTTAGTTTGTTTGATATCTTTATTATGCATCCCATACCCATCCTGTGGGTGGTAGTCAAAAGATTACAGAGGTACATAATGGGTCCAGGGACTGGACCTCAAAGTTTGATAGCTGAGCAAGTTACAAAGGTTTATGAACTCAGATGGATCTGGTCACAATCATGACAAGTTACGTAGGTATTTGCAGATTACAGAGGTATATATAGGGTCCAGAGACTGGGCCCTAAAGTTTTGATAGCTGAACAAGGTACAATGGTAATGAATTCACTAGTTACAAGGTAATGAATCATGTAAGTAAATTTACTTACGTCTGTACATGGTTGCAATCATGAACAAATTATAAAGCAATGAGCAATCTATTAGTCTACACCCAGCCACAACTGTAATGAGTTATTGGTGCAAATTTTAATTGTTGGGTCACACACACACACATATACATATACACATACATATATACACACATACACACACATACATGAATATACATACACACATACACACACATATATACACACCCACATACGTGGCAATGCTTTATTTACAGGGAGAAAAGTCAGGGTATTTTTCCAGAATGGTCTGTAATATACCACTGTGGATAAAATACTTTGACATATCTTGAACATTTCTGAGTGAGTTGTCTCTTAATTCATTAATTTTATCGCACTCCAGTACATAATGACGCAGGGAGTGACAATAATCTAACTGGCAAAGTTTACATTTTGTTTAGTCTACATCTGGTGGTGGTGATTTAACCTGCCAAAGATACTTGTAACCCAGCCGGAGGCGGGCGGTAGTGACATCCAAGAGTCTGCTTATTTTGTTGGATGCACCATAGACATGTGGCTCCTCCTGCATGATAGAATGATGATAGATGGACTGACTGGTGTCAATCTCCCTGAGTCCTAAGTCAATAAAATTCAGTTGAAGTTCTTTTTGTATTATTGTTCTCAAACTGCTAACTGACAAGACTTTGGACCCATGGTGACTTATTTCACAGTGACAATCACTGAACCAGCAATAAACACAACAAAAGTATATTGTGAATGTATGAAAGAGCGTGCTGGGTAATGTTCTCCCAAGTGTAAACAACGCTTGACTGGCATCCTGTCCGCCTCACCGCGCTTGCGCGGGGCAGGCGGACAGGTCTGGTACGGTATGCTACACGAGAAAAATATTTTGCGAAAAAAGCTTACGTATACACGATTTTTATGTTATATAGATCTTACGTTAGTCAGGGTTCCACTATACATTATTACTATTTTTCTATCATATATATACTACACATCATTGTAACCATGAATGAGTGATATTGATCAATAACAACACTGCACTAGCCAGGGGTCGAACCCATGCTGCTTTGACCTGCCTTATGGTGAGAGAAAACACATGACTCTCTAGACCACTTAACCACATGACTCTCTAGACCACTTAATTAACCACACAATCCTTAATTTGCCTCCCTTTATGTTCAACTCTCCTTGGGAAGTTGCAATGATTCACGTTTACTTCTCCCTCCTTCCATGCCCAAAGGCCACCTTCTTATCTGTCTCACACTCACTCTTCATTGAATATTTCAGTCATATTTTCATGCAGAAACAGTGTTTAGTGTTGCCCTAAAATTCCTAGATAGAGTAGGGTATAATGTTATTTTTCTAGATATGTATATGTTATGTTATTTTCTCTTACTTTATCATCAAGGTTCTCGCTATATGTTCTAGCATAGGGTATTAAAGGTCTTATAGTCTAGGTGGGATACTTACATTCATGATTCTCTGCTGTTGGGTCCTATAGCCCCTTAACAGTATAGTAATCCAAGGAGGCTTACTAAAGTCAGCCAGGATTTTTTTTTTTTTTTAACACATCAGCCGTTTCCCACCAAGGTAGGGTGGCCCGAAAAAGAAAAACTTTTGTCATCATTCACTCCATCACTGTCTTGCCAGAGGCATGCTTACACTACATTTATAAAACTGCAACATTTAACATCCCTTCTTCAGAGTGCAGGCACTGTACTTCCCATCTCCAGGACTCAAGTCTGGCCTGCCGGTTTCCCTGAATCCCTTCATAAATGTTACTTTGCTTCCACTCCAACAGCACATCAAGTATTAAAAACCATTTGTATCCATCCACTCCTATCAAATACGCTCATGCATGCTTGCTGGAAGTCCAAGCCCCTCGCACACAAAACCTCCTTTACCCCCTCCCTCCAACCTTTCCTAGGCCGACCCCTACCCCGCCTTCCCTCCTCTACAGATTTATACACTCTCAAAGTCATTCTACTTTGTTCCATCCTCTCTACATGTCCAAACCACCTCAACAACCCCTCCTCAGCCCTCTGAATAATAGTCTTGGTAATCCCGCGCCACCACCTAATTTCTACACTACGAATTCGCTGCATTATATTCACACCACACATTGATCTCAGACATGACATCTCCATTGCCTCCAGCCTTCTCCTTGCTGCAACATTCACCACCCAAACTCATCCACCAACCTCTGCAACTTCTCTTCAGAATCTCCCAAAAGCACAGTGTCATCAGGAAAAAGAAGCTGTGACAACTCCTACTTTGTGTTAGATTCTTTATCTTTTAACCACACACCTCTTGCCAACACCTGCACATTCACTTCTCTTACAACCCCATCTATAAATATATTGAACAGCCATGGTGACATATCAGCATAAAATACTGGGACCTCTAGGAAAATGTTAGAGTTATTTACATTATTTAATTGATTGCAGATACTGTGTTCCTGTGCATGTGGCATTTGAGAGAGACAAGTCAAGTTAGCCTGTGTAGACTCAGGATTTTTTGCTAAAATAGACTCCACACCACAAGTAAGTCTGTTCCAGTTTATGCATTGGGAAACCCAGAATGTGGATCTTGCTACTCAATTAGCCTTTCCAAAGAAGTGAACTAAGGAAGCATTGTGAGGGCGGGATAAGTTAATCTTGCATTACCTGTGTCTGCAGTGATTGCCAGAGTTGAGCATCTCACAAGTTCCCACATCAATGCTCTTAATTCTAGCTACCCACCTTGCTAAAAGTCCTAACTTTAATGCAAACTTCCTCTGTGACTATTTAATAGAAACTAATAATTGTGTTTCTAGTGATAATAAGACTGTAATATCCAGCAGGACTTGTAAGCCATTAAAAACGTGTATGAATTTCATGCAACAACTTTATTATTTGTATCAAAAGATTTTTGTCTTATTCAGTATATGTATCTTGTTAATTCTAGAATACAGGAGTATGCTGACTCATTTTTCCAATACACAGTTATATTGAAGAATAACAACCAGCCCACATGTTTCCAGAGACTTGTGATATCTTTCAACAAGCAACTGTGCAAGTGTTTTCTAACACCTGATACTCTTTTGCCTTTATTATTTACTGATGAAACAGAACCATGTGAACAGCTTTGAGTGTCTTGTTATCAACAGTATTTTAAAATAAGTTTTATTGATGAAAAAATACAAACTATTAATTATTTAGAATTTTCAGGAAAATCTTTTCTAACAACACACAAGATCTCAGAGGTTACCAAATACTATCAGTATTTCTTAAAAATGTTACAGCAAAACTGTTTATAATACACACTAGCATTCATTTAGAAGATAAACCTTATGAAATGTTCAGTGTGTGTGAAATATTTTAGTTGTGCAAAAGAATTCTTGAAAGATACACAAAAGAGCAGACTGAAGATAACCCATATCAGTTTATAATATATTTTTATTACAGTCCTGACTCATAGGGGTCATACAGTGTCTGGGGAAATGGAAGACAATCAGGTTCAGTCTGTGGAAGTGGAGGTCATATTCAGTTCCTTTGATCAAGAGCCCCTCACTGGCATCAAGGAACCTGTGAAGGGATATCAGTGTCCAGAGTGTCTGAAATGTTTTAGTCATAAAAGTCATCTTCTTATTCATGAGAAAATTCATACAGGAGAAAAGCCTTATCAATGCTCAGAATGTCTGAAATGCTTTAGCCAAAAAAGTCACCTTGTAGTACACAAGAAAATTCATACAGGAGAGAAGCCTTTTCAGTGTTCAGAATGTCTGCGATGTTTTAGCCAAAAAAGTCACCTTATGGTACACAAGAAAATTCATACAGGAGAGAAACCTCATCAGTGTTCAGAATGTTTAAAACGTTTTAGTAATAAAAGTGATCTTATGAAGCATTTCAAAATACATACAGGAGAGAAGCCTTATCAGTGTTCTGAATGTCTGAAATGTTTTTACCAGAAAAGTCATCTTGTAAGACATGAAAAAATTCATGCAGGAGAGAAGCCTTATCAGTGTCTAGAATGTTTGAAATGTTTTTGCCGAAAAAGTAATCTTGTTATACACGAAAAAATTCATACAGGAGAGAAGCCTTATCAATGTTCAGAATGTCAAAAATGTTTCACCAATAAAAGTAGTCTTGTAAAGCATGAGAAAATTCATTCAGGAGAGAAGCCTTATCAATGTTTACAATGTTTAAAGTGTTTTACTATTAAAAGTAATCTTGTAAATCACGAGAAAATTCACACAGGAGAGAAGCCCTATCGGTGTTCAAGGTGTCTGAAATGTTTCGGCAATAAAAGTGATCTTGTAAAACATGAGAAAATTCATACAGGAGAGAAACCTTTTAAGTGTTTAGTGTGTTTGAAATGTTTTGGTATAAAAAGGGATCTTGAAAGACACACGAGAGTTCATACAGGAGAGAAGCCTTTTCAGTGTTCAGTGTGTATGAAATGTTTTAGGATCAAAAGGGATGCTGTAGTACATGCAAAACTTCATACTGAAGAGAACCTGTATCAATGTTTAGAGTGTATGAAATGTTTTAACAGAAAAAGTAATCTTGTTCAACATGAACAAGTTCATAGAGGATGGAAACCATATAAGTGTGCAGAATGCTTTAAATGTTTTACCTTTAAGCGTTATCTTAAAAGACATTTAAAAGTTCATACTGGGGAGAAATCAATCAGTGTTCATAGTGTTTAAAATGATTTAGCAATAAAAATTGCTGTGTATCACAGGAAAAAACACAGACTGCATGATGCAGACCATATCAATATTCAGTAAAGATGGGAAGATTCCAAAATTTTTGCTGATGTTAATAGAGTGGAACCTCAACTTATGAGTTTAATCCGTTCCGTGACCTAGCCCGTAACTCAATTTGCTCATACAGTGGTCCCTCGACTAACGATAGTTCCATATAACGAAAAAAATCGTGTAACGAGCGCTTTTTTCACTAAATATTTTTCTCGAGTAGCGAGCATTAACTCATGTAGTGAGCCGTACCAGACCTGTCCGCCTGCCCCGTGCTTGCACGTTGAGGCGGACAGGACGCCAGTCTAGCGTTGTTTACACTTGAGAGAACATTACCCAGCGTGCTCTTTCAAACATTCACAATACTTTTTTTGTGTTTATTGGTGGTTCAGTGATTGTCACTGTGAAATAAGTCACCATAGGTCCAAAGAAGCTTCCTAGTGGCACGCCTGTGGTAAAGAGAGTGAGGACCACCATCGAACTGAAGAAAGAAATTGTAGAAAAATATGAGAGTGGCATACGTCTGAGTGAGCTTGCCAGGATGTACAAGAAAAACACATCTACTATCGCCACTATCCTGGCAAAGAGAAATGATATCAAGGAAGCTAATGTTGCAAAAGGGGTTGATATGTTAATGAAAAATAGATCGAAAACAGTGGATGAGGTTGAGAAGTTGTTGGGGGTGTGGATCAATGAAAAACAGATAGCGGGTGATAGTATTTCCACGGCGATAATTTGTGAAAAGGCAAGGAAGTTGCACACAGATCTTGTCAAGACAATGCCTGGAACCAGTGGTGAGGAGAGTGATTTTAAAGCCAGCAGAGGCTGGTTTGAGAGGTTTAAGAAGCGTAGTGGCATACGCAGTGTTGTGAGACATGGTGAGGCAGCCAGCTCAGACAAACGTGCAGCTGAAAAGTTTGTGAGTGAATTTAAGGGGTTTGTAGACACTGAAAAATTTGAACCCCAACAAGTGTTTAATTGTGATGAAACAGGCCTGTTTTGGAAGAAAATGCCCAACAGGACCTTCATTACTCAGGAGGAAAAGGCACTGCCATTACACAAGCCTATGAAAGACAGGCTAACTCTTATGCTTTGTGCCAATGCCAGTGGTGATTTTAAAGTGAAGCCTTTACTGGTGTATCACTCAGAAAATCTCAGAGTCTTCAAGAAACACAATGTTAACAGGAATAATTTGTGTGTGTATTGGAAGGCTAACACTAATGCATGGGTCACTAAGGACTTTTTCGTGGAATGGTTGACTGGAGTGTTTGGCCCTAGTGTGAAGAAATACCTCCTGGAAAAGAAATTGCCACTCAAGTGCCTCCTGGTACTGGACAATGCACCTGCTCATCCTCACAACTTGGATGACTTTTGGTTGATGAGTTCAGTTTCATCACAGTGAAGTTCTTGCCTCCTAACACCACTCCTCTCATCCAGCCCATGGACCAGCAGGTCATTGCAAACTTCAAGAAACTGTACACCAAAGCAGTTTCAAAGGTGCTTTGACATAACCTCAGCCTCTGCATTGACCCTAAAAGAGTTCTGGAAAGATCACTTCAATATTGTGCATTGCATAGGCCTTATAGGTAATGCTTGGGAGGGAGTGACTTCCAGGACTGAACTCTGCTTGGAGACCACTGTGGCCGGATTGTGTTGAAAAGAGGGATTTTGAAGGATTTGAGGCTGACCCTGACCCTGACGACCCTGTGCCTGTTGTGGACTCTATTGTGGCATTGGGGAACAGCCTGGGGTTGGAGGTGAGTGGTGAGGATGTGGAAGAGTTGGTGGAGGACCACAGGGTAGAGCTAGCAACTGAAGAGCTGCAAGAGCTGGAACTGGAACAGCATCAGACCAGAGCTGAGGTTATTGCTTCACAGGAGGAGGAAGAGGGAGTGAAGGAGGTGCCTTCTTCATGGATTAAGGAAATTTGTTCCAAGTGGATCGATGTGCAAAGTTTTGTTGAATAATTTCACCCTCAGCAAGCTAAAATGAGCCATCTGTGCAACCAGTTCAGTGACAGAGCCATGTTGCACTTCAAGAAAATGTTAAACAGGCGCCAGAAACAGAGGACTGTGGGTTATTTCTCGAGGCAGGGATCCAGTGACTCTCAAGCTGGTCCAAGTGGCATTAAAAGAAAAAGAAGGGAAGTAACCCCAGATAAGGACTTGTTACCTGAAGTCATTTTGGAGGGGGATTGCCCTTCCAACCACTAACACCCTCCCCCTGTCGTCCTCCCTATCTTCCAGATGCCTGCAACTCTCTTCAATAAAGGTAAGTAAATGTTATTTATTAATCTGTTTTTTTTATTATTTAGTATTAGTAGTAGTATTTATAGTGTTAATAATGTTGTTTTGTGTATGTAGAACTATAATTAAAATATATTTTTTGTGAATATTTTTGGGTGGAACGGATTAATTGTATTAACATTATTTCTTATGGGAAATAACGTTTCGAATTATGAATTTTTCATGTTAAGAGCTAGCTCCTGGAACGGATTAATTTCGTTAGTCGAGGGACCACTGTATATCAAATCAGTTTTCCTCATTTAAATTAATTGAAATGCCATTAATCCATTTCAGCGGAATTCCTGCTCTTGAGAGGCAGGACAAAATACAGCCTCTCCTCACTTAGCGACGTACTCGTTTACCGATGCCTTGGACTTATGACGAGCTCGCTGTCCAGTATGCATACCTAAATAATTTATATTTGAGCTGATTTCGTCTATTCTGTTAATTACAATATACAGTACACTACTGTATAAACATTTAAAAATATAACAGAAATGTTATAAATGGTGCAAAGGTGACATTAAAACAATATCAAAGATGGTTGACACAAATCCACTACAATTATAGTATGCTCCTTATTTATCGACGAATTTGTTTAGCGATGTGATCTTAGGAACGGAACTCCGTTATTAAGTGAGGAGAGGCTGTACTTCAATATGATGGTAATATCAACTGTACGGCTTATTTATATATCACAGTTCATCTAATATGACATAATAAACATTATAAATAACATAGAAACATGATAGAATGAATAAAATATGTCATTATGTAACTAGTGGTGGTGGCCATTCCCACTCCTGCTCTGACTATATCTTCCCATGCTCTTATTATAAAAGAAAATGGAGTGTTTGTGAGGCTAACTGCACTAGATAACTAGTTTCATTAGGAAAACACTGAAACAATGTACAGTGGACCCTCGCTTATCGGCCGTAATCTGTTCCAGATGCTCGGCCTAAAAGCGAAATAATATTTCCCATAAGAATTAATGTAAATACAATTAATCCGTTCCAGACAAAAATATCAACAATTTTTTTTTTTTAAGATTAACTATAGTTTTACATACACAAAACAATTAGAACTAAATAAAATGACTAAAGAAATGGATAAATGAACATTTGAATCACTATTACATACATAACAAATAACAAAAAAAGGCACAATACCGTGACTGGAACAATACACAAATAACCCAGGAGGAGAGTATTGTTTGGAGACAGGACAAAATACTCCTTCAATATGATGCAAATATCAACACCACAGTTTATTTATCTATCACATTTCATCTAATATGACATAATAAACAATATTAATAACAGAAACATATACTCTAGAATGAATAAAATAGGTCATTACGAATGTAACAAGTGGTGTTGTGTTGTTTTGTTGTTGGGTGTATAAGGGACACTGAAAGATAAGCCTTACATAGTGGTGGTGAAGATGGCAGCAGAGGCGGCGGTTTTGTCAGTTGGCCTATATACCTTAAACGACAATGGAGGAGTTAAGTTTCGTGTCGTCATTTTTCTATCACTTAACCCTTTCAGGGTCTGTGCCGTAGTTCTATGGCTTTGAAGCCAGGGTGCAAACCGTAGTTCTACAAAATGAGCTCAGCTCACTCAAATAAGCTGTGAGCGGTAAATTTATGCATAGATATGAGAGAATACATCTATTTGTTAAGTGTGCATCACATAAAACAAATCTTGCAGCACACAGTGCATAATGAGAGAAAAAAAACTAAGACCGTAATTTTGGATTAAAGCAGCGACTTTGGGTTTTTTTTTTTTGTATGTTTTTTATAGTTGTAATTGCAATTTCTTGGTCTCATTTGATAGAATAGAAAATATATTACAGAAATAGAGATGATTTTGATTGGTTTTAGTACTGAAAATGGCTTGAAACTAAGCTCAAAGTAGCGGAAATGTTAAATTTTTGCCGATGTTCATGCGTCTAATACCCATCAGCTGGTGGGTCTTAATATACGTTCACAAATGTGGTGATATTATTTATACACTTATTACAATATTGCATAACAGTAAATCTTCCATTTTGTTGTTTGAGTAAAAATTCACTATGTGAATAAAAAATCAAAATGGAATTCATTTGTAAAGCCTGAAAATGTAACTAATAAACAGAGGAAATGTTAGTTTAGTGCCAGGAATACCTGCATTGTTTATTCTGGACCCTATATTGAAATTGGAATATTTTGAACTTTGTGTTAAATTGGCCAAATTACCAATTTCTGATCACTTTATTGGGTAGTTGAAACAATTGACTGGGTGATTTCTTGTGCTCAATCGATAAAATAAAAGTAATACTAGCGAAATAGCTCAGAATTTGGTTGACTGGAATAATGTAATTGGCCTAAAATGGGAGTCAAAGTTGGCAAAATTGCCGATGTGTAAATATGGCTGACACTTCAAAATTTGCGAGAGCATAATTTCGTCAATTTTCCATCAAATTTTGTACTTTTTGTTTTATTACCTTCATAAGAAAAAATAACAATTTTTTTTTTTTTAAATTCTTGGACCCTGGCTGTCACTCTGAGATTTGGCCTCTGGACCCTGAAAGGGTTAACTTACTTGCTACACTGTTAATGCTACACTTTATTGCTGGCTTGCACTATAGCCTTTATCGACTCCTGCTGCTTTAGTATCATACATATCGTAGAATCACTGAAGAAGGCACATTCTCCCCTTTCAGCCCTCTGAACTTTCTTTGGCCCCATGGTGGCTTATTTCACAGTCACAATAAACAAGCACCAAAATGAATGTATGAATGGATGAACATGCAGAGTATTCCTTACTCAACGAGAGAGAGTCACAGACTGTGATACGCGTGAGGAAGTGGCGTTGCTGGCGGGTTGATGCGTCTCATACGGCCGATAAGCGAAAAAACAGCTGATAACCGGAAGCCAAAAACGGCCAATAAGTGAGGGTCCACTTTATTTATAAATAAGAAATATTGTATAAAAACATAATAAAACAAAATAAAGAATATAAAGAAATAAACTTGGAGCAGAGATGCTGGCGGAGGTTGAGGGTATAAAAGATAGGCAGAGCGGCATATGCTGTCAGTGGCCCTATAAACACCAACAATAACATTGGAGGAGTTCATTTTGTCCTTTTTCTATCGCTTAACTTACTTGCTACACTCTTAATGCTACACTTTATCGCCAAACTTAACTGCTACAATTTTTTTTTCTCTTCACTTTTCACTGATTTACTTGCTACACTCTTAATGCTACAATCCACAACCCGCACACATTGCTTGTGTTTATCTATGATTTCCTTCTTTAATTCCATGGACATCATCCTCTTTTTCTTCTCAGCACTGTCCTTTGCACTTACTTTCTTAGGACCCATGGTTAGAGAAAAGAAATTTGGCAAAATAACTGCACAAAAGCAAGGAAAACACAAGAAATGCTTCCATGGCAATGTAAACACATGCACAGCTCAGCTGATGTTGTGGCATTCGCTGCACCAACTAGTGGCGGTGTTCTCACAAAATTAGCACACTATGGTATAAGAGGGCACTCACTCAACTACCTAAAGTCATACCTTAGTAACAGAAGCCAATACGTGTACACAAATGGAGCGAACTCTTCTACACAACAAATTACAGTTGAAGTCTCACAAGGAAGTGTCCTGGAACCACTCCTATTCCTCATTTACATCAATGAGCTACCGAATGCATCACAACTACTCAAAACCATATTGTTTGCAGATGACACAACATGTGTCTTCTCTCACTTGATTCCAGTCATACTGGCCAACACTGTTAATGCCGAATTACAGAAAATATCAACCTGGATGACGACTAATAAGCTTACTCTCAATACTGACAAGACCTACTTCATTCAGTTTGGAAACAGAGCCACAAATGTTCCACTTAACATAACGCTCAATGGTTCACCCATCACAAGACTCACAAGGGAAAGTTCCTAGGAATCCACATAGACAGTAGCCTTAACCCTTTCAGGGTCGAGACCCCGATTCTTAACTCCTTTTCAGGGTCGAAACATTTTCGGAAAAAAAAAAATCTTATGAAATGATAGAGCATCTTTTTCCGATCATAATGCCACCAAAAGTATGAAATTTGGTGAAAAACTAACGGAATTATGCTCTCGCAAAGTTAGTGGTATCGACAATATTTACGCATCGGCGATTCCGCCCACTTTGAGCCCTATTTTCGGCCAATTCTATTGTCTCAGTCTACTAAAATCATAGCTATTATTCTAGAATTCCATTTGTTCTATCGATTAAGTACAAGAAACCACCAATTTACCGATTTTAACTACCCAATAAAGTGGTCAAAAATTGGCAATATTGCCAATTTCACACAAATTTCAAAAGGTGCCAATTTCAAAATAGGGTCCAGAAAAAACAAGACAGACATTCCTGTTACTAAAATAACATTTTATCTGTTCATTAGTCACGTCTCCAGGCCCCTATTGCATAACTTTTGCTTTCCATTTTGAATTTTTATTCTCGCAAAAAATTGAAGATTTTCTGTTATGTATACTACTGCATCATTGTAAAAACGGTATAAATAATATCAGCGCACTTGTGGAAGAATATTAGACTCGTCAGTTGATGTGTATTGGATGCGTGGCGTGATTTGTTTACTCCTGAACATTGGCAAAAATCTAAAATTTTCGCTACTTTGCGCTCAATTTCTAGGTGTACTTGTCATCAAGAAACCAATCAAAATTATCTCTATTTCTCTAATATATCTTCCATTCTATCAAATGAGACCAAGAAAACGAGAATATAACCATAAATACCATACGAAAATAGACTGCAAAGTCGCTGCTTTAAACCAAAAACACAGTTGGAGTTTTTTTTTCCTCATTATGCACTGTGTACTGCAGAATTTTTTTTTACACTGCGCACACTGACCGCACAGCCCCATTCTCTCACATCTAGGCCTACCAGCCTGTTTCTGCTTCATTTGATGGTGCTAGAATTTAGGCGTACTCATACGTCAAAAACCCAGGTGCGTAAGCCGTACTAGTACGGCCAAAACCCTGAAAGGGTTAATAAAGATTCCTATCTGTTGCATAAGTGTCTCAATCTTTAACTCTAGACAGCATACTCCCACTCTAGACAGCATACTCCACCAATATTCAAAAGCCTAAAACTACTCACCATAAAGAACATTCACACTTATTCTTGTGCCTACTACATACATAGAACTCTACACTCTAATATAAACCCTCTGCTCAAAATTCTCCTCACGAACTTTAATAGGACCCATGACCATAACACAAGACACAGATCACTTTTTGATATACCCCGTGTCCATATCACTCTATGTAAAAATTCTATGCACATAAAGGGCCCCAGAATCTGGAATTCATTACCAGTAAATACTAAAATAACCTTGTCTGAACATCAATTTAAAACTCTTATCAAAAACCACCTACTCACCCAAAACTAAATACTCATACTGTAAATTACTTTCAAGAATGCTCACTGTCATTTTCCTATAATTTAATTTCAATTTTTACTATCGTGTAACCATCCTACAAAACACTTGCTACAATGTAATATCCTCATATTGTAATTTGAACAAATTTATTCACTGTTACTATCTAATGTTTTAACTAAAACAAACTCAATCAATTTCTCTAGTATTAAGTACATAGTCTATAAGATATTAGATTAAGCTGCCCTTAATGCCATGGCATGTTAGTGGCTCTCCTTGCACTTCAATTCATGATTGTAATTACAAAATCTTGATGTAAACTTGCAATGAAATAAAAATTATCATTATCCTTATCATTATTATTATTAGTAGTAGTATTATTATAATAATTATTATTACTGTTATTAATTTAGGGAACTGGAGTACAGATCCAATTCCCTAGATCAAGAGCCCCTCACCAGCATCAAGGAATCTTGACCTTGGTGAGGGGCTCTTGATCTAGAGAATTGGATCTGTGCTCCAGTTCCCTAAATTAATAATAATAATAATAACGAGCGAGCTTCAGTTCTCTAAATTAATAATAATAATAATAATAATAATTATAATTATAATAATAATAACGAGGAGCTTCAGAACGCCGCCAACTCAGTGCACTGTTTACCTCACTGTGGAAGCATTTGTTTGCTTTCATTTTGCGCAGTTATTTTGCCAAATTTCATTTTTCTAACCATGGGTCCTAAGAAAGTAAGTGCAAAGGACAGTGCTGAGAAGAAAAAGAGGATGTCCATGGAATTAAAGCATGAAATCATAGATAAAGAAGCAAGGTGTGCGGGTTGTGGGTTGAGGGGGAAGCTCTCTCGTAACTCGGATGTTGGCTCGTAACTCAGAGCAAAAAATTGACCGAGTGACGGCTCGTATGTTGGGACATTCGTAAGTCGAGGTTCCACTGTACAGTGGTCCGACTTTTGGTCGGTCCGACTATCGGTGATTTCGAGTTTCGATGGCTTTTTTCGGTCATAGTTTCCCTTGTCAACCGGTCATTCCCTCGACTATCGGTCCGTACCAGACCTGTCTGCCTGCCTGTGCTTGCGCGCCTCGCCGTGCAGGACTCCAGTCTAGCGTTGTTTACCATTGAGAAAACATTACCTAACGCGCTCTTTCAAACATTTCACAGTAAATTTATTGTGTTTATTGGTAAATGGTTTTGAAAACCGACTAGTTGAAGATTGAGACACTTATGCAACATATGGGAATCTTTATTAAGGAAACGTTTTGCCACACAGTGGCTTCATCAGTCCAATACAAAGCAGAAAGGTGTAAGGAAAGGAGGAGTTTGAGGTAATCAATCCCTCGGCCTGGAGTCGATGTGTTCAGTCCTCCTTTCCTTACACCTTTCTGCTTTGTATTGGACTGATGAAGCCACTGTGTGGCGAAACGTTTCCTTAATAAAGATTCCCATATGTTGCATAAGTGTCTCAATATTAAACTCGTCGGTTTTCAAAACCATTTACCACTCTGTCAGACACTGCAACATCATGGGATCTTGATACAAGAAATACTCGTCCAACCTTTGGACGAAGACCTACTTCGACTAGTGGATGGTACCACTATGACCCCGCCTCCTACTGCTTCGACTCACCTGACTACAGTATATAAGCCACTACTACGGCCCTATGCTGTATTTTCTACAAGATTGATGGACTGAACACATCGACTCCAGGCCGAGGGACTGATTACATCAAACTCCTCCTCTCCTTACACCTTTCTGCTTTGTATTGGACTGATGAAGCCACTGTGTGGCGAAACATTTCCTTAATAAAGATTCCCATATGTTGCATAAGTGTCTCAATCTTCTTCATTGTGTTTATTGCTGGTTTAGTGATTGTCACTGTGAAATAAGTCACCATGGGTCCAAAGAAACTTCCTAGTGGCACCCCTGTGGTAAAGAAAGTGAGGAACACCATCGAATTGAAGAAGGAGATTGTAGAAAAATATGAGTGGCGTACGTGTGAATGAGCTTGCCAGGATGTACAACAAAAAACAATCTACTATCACCTCTATCCTGGCAAAGAGAAAAGAAATCAAGGAAGCTAATGTTGCAAAAGGTGTTGACATGTTTGCCAAAAATAGATAGAAAACAGTGGATGAGGTTGAGAAGTTGTTGGGGGTGTGGATCAATTAAAAACAGATAGCGGGTGATAGTATTTCCACGGCGATAATTTGTGAAAAGACAAGGCAGTTGCACGCAGATCTTGTCAAGACAATGCCTGGAACCAGTGGTGATGCGAGTGATTTTAAAGCCAGCAAAGGCTGGTTTGAGAGATTTAAGAAACATAGTGGCATACACAGTGTTGAGGCATGGTGAGGCAGCCAGCTCAGACAAACGTGCAGATGAAAAATTTGTGCAGGAATTCAAGGGGTTCGTAGACACTTAAAAATTTGAACCCCAACAAGTGTTTAATTGTGATGAAACAGGCCTGTTTTGGAAGAAAATGCCAAACAGGACCTTCATTACTCAGGAGGAAAAGGCACTGCCAGGACACAAGCCTATGAAAGACAGGCTAACTCTCATGTTGTGTGGTAATGGTAGTGGGGATTTTAAAGTGAAGCCTTTACTGGTGTATCACTCTGAAAATCCCTTGGTGTTCAAGAAACACAATGTGAACAAGAATAATTTGTGTGTTTTGGAAAGCTAACACCAAGGCATGGGTCACGACGGCAATTTTCCTGGAATGGCTCACTGGAGTGTTTGGCTCCAGTGTGAAGAAATACCTCCTGGAAAAGAAATTGCCACTCAAGTGCCTCCTGCTACTGGACAATGCTCCTGCTCATCCTCACAACTTGAAAAACTATTTGTCTGACAACTTCAGTTTCATCACAGTGAAGTTCTTGCCTCCTAACACCACTCCTTTCATCCAGCTCATTGCATAGGCCTTATAGGTAAGGCTTGGCAGGGAGTGTTATGTTATTTTCCCTAACTTTATCATCAAGGTTCTCACTACATGTTCTAGCATAGGGTATTAAAGGTCTTATAGTCTAGGGGGGATACTTACATTCATGATTCTCTGCTGCATCTGAAAAAAAGCTTAAATAGCCCTCTCCATGGGTTATTTAAACCACAATTACAAAAATATCATATATATTCAGGGATATACATATTTACAGATCTTACAATCATAATAACATGTACCATAGCAGTCACATGTAACTAGCATCTCCAAGTCACATGGCATGGTCCACCTCCACTCTTAACACCCCATTTTCTCCACATCACTCCTAATCTCAGTGTCTTGACACACTATAACTCATAGGTTATACTTGCTGCTTCAATTTAAACTATATCCCTCTTCTTCTGACACACCATGCTGCCCAGAAACATATCAACAAAGCCCAGTCTCCACCACCAGTTCTACCTTGCAGCCATCTTGGGAAGAGAGAGAAAGAGGGAGGACTTCTCCCTCTTCAAAACACACAAAACAAAAGACTGTTGTCTTGCACACACTACACATGTACCCACAATACATCTTATTTACTTACAATGAGACATGCAACTTTATAAACTACTTACTTAAATGTGTGTATTTATAACCTATTATATTGAGAAAATCAGGTTAATTCAGCTTCTTTTTAAGTCTTAAGGTGGCCTGACCTCAAAACCTCATTAAGCAAAATTGTGATCAATTCAATATAATTAGGTATTCATGTTACTTAATTACATCAATACATCAATACATATTGGGTCCTATAGCCCCATAACAGGGAGTGACTTCCAGGACTTTGAACTCTGCTTGGAGACCACTGTGGCCGGATTGTGTTGAAAAGAGGGATTTTGAAGGATTTGAGGCTGACCCTGACCCTGACCCTGACGACCCTGTGCCTGTTGTGGTAGATATTGTGGAATTGGGCAAGTCCCTGGGGTTGGAGGTGAGTGGTGAGGATGTGGAAGAGTTGGTGGAGGACCACAGGGTAGACCTAACCACTGAAGAGCTGAAAGAGCTTCATCAGGAACAGCATCAGACAACAGTTAAGGAAATTGATTCAGAGGAGAAGGATGGACAGGGTGAGGTAGTAACTTCTTCAGAGATTAAGGAAATGTGTTCTATGTGGACTAAGTTGCAGACATTTGTTGAAAAACACCACCCTGAGCAAGCTGAAATAGCAATCTCTGCAACCAGTTCAGTGACAGAGCCATGTTGCACTTCAGGAAAATGTTAGAGGCACCAGAAACAGAGCACTCTTCTCAGTTATTTTTCGAGGCAAGGGTCCAGTGACTCTCAAGCTGGTCCTAGTGGCATTAAAAGACAAAGAAGGGAATTAACCCCAGAGAGGGACTTGTTACCTGAAGTCCTTATGGAGGGGGATTTCCCTTCCAAACACTAACCCCTCCTTCCCCTGTCCTCCTCCCTATCTTCCAGATGCCAGCAACTCTCTTCACTAAAGGTAAGCAAATGCTATTTTAAATTTATTACTTTATATATGTACTTATAATTGTTTTGTTTATGTAAAAGTATAGTTAATCTTCACAAAATTAATTTTTTGTGAATATTTTTGGGTGTCTGGAATGGATTAATTGTATTTACATTATTTCTTATGGGAAATAAGGTTTCGACTTTTAAAATTTTCGAGTTAAGGTCTAGCTCCTGGAATGGATTATGACTGAAAGTCAAGGGACTACTGTACTAATATTCAATTTAAGGTCAATAAATAATAATTTTTCAGTATTTTTTTTTTTAAAGTATGATACATGTTTAGTAAGAAGGGAATGGTTATTGCTCATTAAGTATTACATAACCCAGGGTAGTTAAATATTAAGTAACTTAATATTTCTTAAATATCCATGTCAATTCTCATTACTAATTACTGGCACCACCGTTAGACTTACAAACTGAAGAAAAGAAAACATACTTTATTAATCTCTCTACATATTCAGTAATCTAATGAAAACAGACAGAAATCAATTACAGAATAAATCCAAATAAATTCTTGTGTATTAAACATCCAACGCTTTCATAATATTATTTATTGAAAGTGATGTTTATTGAAAGCGTTTATTGAAAATTTGTAACACTGAGAAAAACATATTGAAATAGCTGGAAATTGACAATCTAAAATTATATTTCAGAACTTGAACATCCACTGCATTGTCACACTGAAAAAGTTTTTCTTATATGCTGGGGATGAAGAAATAAGCTGTGTAATGTGTTGTTGTATGCGGTGTATCTCTTGAATATCTAATATTGACATTTTGAGACCTGATACTGTGCTCCCCAAGTCTGAGAATCTTGGATCATTCAAAGTTTTGGTAATGAAATGTTTCTAGGATTTGAGGGAACATTTCTGAGACAAACCAGTTTTTTTTTTACCAAGATGTACTGTTGTTTTGTGAAATATTTTCAACAAAGACGATAACTTGGCAACAAGATTCCATGTAATTCTATCAAATGACAGGTGTGTGTTATCTAAGTTATACATTGCAATAGCTTTTTTATTCTTAGATGCAATCTATTGCTAAATTAGTGTTATACTAGTGGAAAGGTACATTCTGAATGAACTTGGTCTTTGGTAATTCATTTTATTCATGAAGAGCCTCTCATTCACTGCAGCCTAGAGGAGAGTGACGTAAGTGGCTCACTATTTGCCTACTGTTAGTATTATTATTATTATTCTACTCCAGAATACTATCATAATGTATGTTGTATTCTGTCCCTTGGGGGGTGGAGGCAGAAATACACACACTTTTTTCCTAATTATCTGATTTCAATTAAATTTTTACTGTGATTTAAATAGCTTTCAAACCTGCACACTGTAATGATTGTGAGGTTTACCTTAAAATATAAAAAGGAAAAAATAATAATTGGTTGTTTTATGGTGTGTTTTATGGGGTGTCACTTCAGTATAGCATTTGCAGAATTGGGTTGATGCGGGGTTGCCAGATGAACACAACAGTTTATGGCCAAAATTTAAAGAAAATGTGGCCAAAAATGGCCACTTTGGAAAATATTAGGCCAAAAATATGGCCAAAGATATAATATGATTGAATTGTGTGAATTAACCCTTTCAGGGTTATTGACGTACTAGTACGGCTTACGCCCTGGGGTTATTGACGTACTAGTACGCCTAAATTCTAGCGTCCTCAAATCAAGCAGGAACAGGCTGTTAGGCCTAGATGTGATAGAATGGGTCTGTGCAGTCAGTGTGCGCAGTATAAAAAAATTCCTGCACACCACAGTGCATAATGAGGAAAAAAAAACTCTGACCGTGTTTTTGGTTTAAAACAGCGACTTTGCAGTCTATTTTCGTATGGTATTTATTGATGTATTCTAGTTTTCTTGGTCTCATTTGATAGATTGGAAGATATATTACAGAAATTGAGATGATTTTGATTGGTTTGACAAAGACAAGTACCTTGAAATTGAGCTCAAAGTAGCGAAAATGTTCGATTTTTGACGATGTTCAAGAGTAAACAAATCACACCATGCATCCAATACACATCAACTGGCGAGTCTAATATTCCTGCACAAGTGCTCTAATATTATTTATACAATTTCTACAATGATGCAGTTGTATACATAACAGTAAATCTAATATTTTTTTGTGAGAATAAAAATTCAAAATGAAAAGCAAAAGTAATGTAAGAGGGGCCTGGAAACGTGACTAATGAACAGAGAAGACGTTATTTTAGTGCCAGGAATGTCTGCCTTGTTTATTCTGGACCCTATTTTGAAATTGGCATCGTTTGAAATTTGTGTGAAATTGGCCAAATTGCCATTTTCTGACCACTATTTTGGGTAGTTGTAATAGCTAAATAGGCGGTTTCTTGTACTCAATCGATAGAAGAAATGGAGTTCTAGCGAAATAGCTATAATTTTAGTTGCCTGAAACATTGGAATTTGCCGAAAATAGGGCTCAAAGTGGGCAAAATCGCCGATGCGTAAGTGCCATGGCTGCCGCTAACTTCGCGAAAGCATAATTTCGTTAGTTTTCGATCAAATTTCATAATTTTTGTGGCGTTATGATCAGAAAAATATTCTCTATCATTTCATACCAACAATTAAGTATGCATAAATTATGCCTATTTATTCGATTACATATCATCAAAAATACTTTTAATTAAACTTAAAATACTTACAGTGAAACGCAGCTGTTAAATTAACAGCACTTCCTCAAGATATTGAATATCTTGTTCTTTTTCTGCATGTGGTAAATTTCACATTGGTAGAACATCAACTGGTACAGTAACAGGTAACACTGCACATACTTATTTTTGTTGCTGGGTCATCTTTCTGCAGCTGCGTCCAGAAAGATCCCCCGACGTGACCCAGTGTTCTACCGCCACGGAGCTGTTAGTTACAAATATGTATAAAGTGAGTTAAAGAATAATTGCCCCAAAGGAGCGTATACCCATATATTCAGTAGAGTAATACTGAATCACTTACTGGGTTGGGCTAAAAAGCCTTCACATTACCAGGTGTATGATAAATCTGCCTAGAACATAAATCAGTTCCTAACTGTGCAGTCAATAGAACTTTAACATGTCTGAGCAGACTTACCTGGGTATTTGTATCAGACCCTTAATTTACACCCGGACAATGCTGTCTTGCTTGAAGTATCGCTGAGGAATGTCACACGTCCTAGCCTGGAAACTTATTACACTCGCAATTACGTTCTCCAATATTTGTGATCCCCGGTGTTCGTAATGCTCCAAACTCGCCCTTTTATGTAAGTGTATTTTTGTAAATGCTTTTGTAAGTGTATTTTTGGGGGTCTAAAAGGACTAGTCTACTTTACATTATTCCTTATGGGAATAAATTCGTTTGGTAATGGCACTTGAACAGCATTCTGGAACAGAAAAAATCATGAAAACCGGGGTCCACTGTACAGTGGTCCCTCGGTTTTCGGTCATCTCCAAACTCGAACATTTATATAAGTGCATTTTCGTAAGTGCTTTTGCAAGTGTATTTTTGGGTGTCTGAAATAGACTAACCTACGTGACATTATGTCTTAAGGAAGTAAATTCGTTCAGTAATGGCACTTGAGCAGCATTCTGGAAAGAATTTTCGGCGAAAACCGAGGGTCCACTGTATACTGCTAATTTGGATTGTCCTTTATATGCACATAAACACGCGGAACAGAGTTCTTTATCCGTTAACCCGCCGTTATGTTCCCTCTGGGATGTGAGAAGACAATCTAATGTCCTCAAACTTCTACAGGAAGCAATGCAAAATGCCTGATTTCTTACTGTTTCTGGGCTTAGACGACTGTTTTTACTAAGGGGTGTTCCTGTCTTACGAATTTATTAACTTTTTTCACTAAGGTGTTTGAGGAGGTAGATCATGGTAATGAATATGATATTGTGTATATGGACTTTAGTAAGGCTTTCGATCGAGTTCCACATCAGAGGCTATTGAGGAAACTTAAGGCACACGGAATAGGAGGAGAAATTTTTTCCTGGGTAGAGGCATGGTTGACAAATAGGTGGCAGAGAGTTTGCATAAATGGGGAGAAACCAGAATGCGGGCACGTCTCAAGCGGTGTCCCACAGGGGTCAGTTTTGGGCCCCATGTTGTTCACAATTTTCATAAATGACATAGATGAGAGGGAATAAATACCAACATAAGCAAATTTACTGATGACACCAAAATAGGCCATCCAATTCATTCTAATGAGGACATTAGAGCAATCCAGGATGATTTGAATAGACTGATGCAGCGGTCGGAGAAGTGGCAGATGCAGTTTAATGTAGACAAATGCAAAGTTCTAAATATTGGGCAGGACAATAACCATGCCACATATAAACTGAATAATGTAGATCTTAATACTTGTGAGTGATTGCAAAAAGGATTTAGAAGTTCTGGTTAGCAGTATAATCTGAAACCAAGACAACAGTGCATAAGTGTTCGCAATAAAGCTAACAGAATCCTTGGCTTCATATCAAGAAGTATAAATAATAGAAGTCCTCAGGTTGTTCTTCAACTCTATATATCCTTGGTTAATCCTCATTTAGATTATGCTGCTCAATTCTGGTCACCGTATTACAGAATGGATATAAATGCACTGGAAAACGTACAGAGGAGGATGACAAAGTTGATCCCATGTATCAGAAATTTTTCCTATGAGGATAGACTGAGGGCCCTGAATCTGCACTCTCTAGAAAGGCATAGAATTAGGGGGGATATGATTGAGGTGTATAAATGGAAAACAGGAATAAATAAAGGGGATGTAAATAGCGTGTTGAAAATATCCAGCCAAGACAGGACTTGCAGCAGTGGTTTCAAGTTGGAAAAGTTCAGATTCAGGAAGGATATAGGAAAGCACTGGTTTGGTAATAGAGTTGTGGATGAGTAGAACAAACTCCCGAGTACCGTCATAGGAGCTTAGACATTGTGTAGTTTTAAAAATAGGTTAGATAAATACATGAGTGGGTGTGAGTTGGACCTGACTAGCTTGTGCTACTAGGTCTTATGCCATGCTCCTCCCTTAAGTGGAAGTGACATGACTTCCTGGAGTTTACCTGGAGAGGGTTAACTCCAGGTAGTCAGGTCTAAGCTGGGAAGTGATGGACCTGCCTCGCATGGGTCAGAAGACCTGCTGCAGTGTTCCTTTTTTCTTATGTTCTTATGTATGCTATCTTTAACATCATATTAGAAAGGGTGTATTTTCTTAATTTTCCTACTACTGTAAGAGATCGATTATCTCTCATTAACCCATCCAAATTACAACAGTGGTCAGCCGTGACGTAACTTACAAGGAAGTGGCGAGTCTAGACTGGTACTTCTGTGTTCAATTACTTGACCTGAAGCAAACAAGACATCACTGCCCTCTCTGAGAGGGCTGAAGGGAGTCAATAATCCCCCTCCTGGAGAAATTTCTCCACACTGCAGTCGAGTCATAAAGGGTTTTGCTGTTGTGCATTTGTAGCATTTCTGGAGTACATTTAAAGTTTTGGCAGCACATATTGTTATCACTTAAGAATGAACGGATTCTTACAATTGAATCCAACAGTTTCTGGGTTTAGTTTTGATAGAAGTTACATAAGAAAATTTTTTTTCATTTCGTTACTTGCTGGCACGATAAGACATGTTAGAGCATAATTTAACAATTTTTTAAATTTGTTGTGTTTGGATGCTGCTTGCCAAAATTCTAAAGCTTCCTTAGGGATTCCATCTTGTTTGAAGTTTTCTTCTTCATTCCACGCAACAAGGCTAATTTTTATGTAGTATTGGTCTTCGACTACATCAACATCGTCTATTATGTGGAAAAATGGCAGATCAGAAAATTTTCCCTTTTCTTTTTGGCTTAGAATAACAGTAGGATTTAAAAGTGTACAAAACGAAGCTGCAGCATGTTTGGTGGTATATTTATCAACAGAACTGGATCAAGTTTATAGCAACAATAGCGAGCGAGAGCTTTGTGTACTTGTTTTATACAAGTACAAAACGAAACTCAAGCATGCTTGGTGTTATTGAGGGAGTCATAGTAACAAACTATAATCCAGCTACCAAAGGCTCATTATGACATCATCGAACAAACATTTTCAGAAACAGTCAATTTGCATCAAGCAGCATCACCGTCAACCAAACGCCGTGTAAAGGAGTACCAACAGCAAGCCTTACAATGCGTTAACAATATTAACCCTTTGGGGGTCGGTGCCATACTAGTACGTTTTACGAGCAGGGGTTGGTGCCGTACTAGTACGCCCAAATTCTAGCGGCCTCAATTTAAGCAGAAAACGTCTGGTAGGCATACATATGAAAGAATGGGTCTGTGTGGTCAGTGTGCGCAGTATAAAAAAAATCCTGCAGTACACACTGCATAATGAGAGAAAAAAAACTCTGACCGTTTTTTTCGATTAAAACAGCGACTTTGCAGTCGATTTTCGTATGGTTTTTATTGATGTATTCTCGTTTTCTTGGTCTCATTTGATAGAATGGAAGATAAATTACAGAAATAGAGATGATTTTGATTGGTATGACAATGACAAGTACCTTGAAATTGAGCTCAAAGTAGCGAAAATGTTCGATTTTTGACGATGTTCAAGAGTAAACAAATCACACCATGCCTCCAATACACATCAACTGGCGAGTCTTATATTCATGCACAAGTGCTCTGATATTATTTATACCATTTTTACAATGATGCAGTTGTATACATAACAGAAAATCTTCTATTTTTGTGAGAATAAAAATTCAAAATGAAAAGCAAAAGTAATGGAACAGGGGCCTGGAGACGTGACTAATGAACAGATAACATGTTATTTTAGTGCCAGGAATGTCTGCCTTGTTTACTCTGGACCCTATTTTGAAATTGGCATCGTTTGAAATTTGTGTAAAATTGCAATTTTCTGACCACTATTTTGGGTAGATGAAATTGGTAAATAGGCGTTTTCTTGTACTCAATCGATAGAAGAAATGGAGTTCTAGTGAAATAGCTATAATTTTAGGAGACTGAAACATTGGAATTTGTTGAAAATAGGGCTCAAAGTGGGCAAAATCGCCGATGCGTAAGTGTCATGGCTACCGCTAACTTCGCGAAAGCATAATTCCGTTAGTTTTCGATCAAATTTCATAATTTTGGTGGCGTTATGATCGGAAAAAGATTCTCTATCATTTCATAAGAACAAAATAATTTTTTTTTTTTCCAAAAAAATTTCGACCCCAGGAACACTTTCCTGAGAAGGCCTGTCGACCCCCAAAGGGTTAAACTAAGCAAATAATGCATATGATTTGAAATATTTGTAAAAATGGCCAAATTAGTGGCCACATTTGCATAAATGGCCAAACTGATTTTTTCATGGACACAGAGTTCAAAAAATGGCCAATTTTTTTAAATTAAAAAAATGGCCAATCTGGCAACCTTGGGTTGAGGGACAATATTTTAGTTGGCCTGCCATGAAAGATAAATGGCAGAATAACAATGTAACAACTGATCATTACCAAAGTGACAATATCTTGTCTTTTAAAAAATACTGATTTTTTTTTATTTTTAACGATTTTGAGGCAAAAATTAATAAAACAAAAACGGCAAAGGCTATTGCATTCGCTAGTTGTCACCCTGTAAAACCATCATTGCTCAATAATGTCTACAAAAATCATGACATTATTGGAAGTTACAATGTAAATTGAGTGCAAGGAGAGCCACTGACATGCCATGGCATTAGGGGCAGCTTATTCTAGTCCTTAAAAACTAGGTACAGTGGTACCGGTTACATATTTTCATTCCAGAATGCTGTTCAAATTGCCATTACAAAACTGATTTATCTCCTTAAGAAAAGTTATAAAAATAGGACTAGTCCTTTAGACCCTTAAAATTACATTACAAAGCATTTAAAAAAATAAACTTACATAAAGGGTGAGTTTGGGGACCATCAGATATACGGGGTAGCCACTGTACTTAATATTAGAGAAATTTATTGAGTTTATTCTAGTTAAAAATTATTTTCAAAATTACAATATGATGAAATTTTACTGTTTAAATTATTATATAATGATATTAGATCTTAGATTGTTACAGGTGTTAAGATTCTTGAATGATAATATGGAATTGAGATTATCTTAAGGAAAATAACATTGAGCATTTTTGACATTAACTTATAATATGAGTAGGGGGTAACATAATAGTAACATATTATTAAAAATTGAGATTATCGTATAGGAAAGTAACAATGAGCATTTTTCAAAGTAGTTTATAGCAAGATCATTTAGGTTTGGGTGAGTAGGTGGTTTTGAGTTGAGTCTTAAATTGATTTTCAGACAAGATTATCTTAATATTTACTGGTAATGAATTCCAGATTCTGGGGCCCTTTATGTGCATAGAATTTTTACATAGGTTGATATGAACACGGGGTATATCAAAAAGTGATCTGTGTCGTGTGTTGTGGTCATGGGTCCTATTAAAGTTGGTGAGGAGAGTTTTGAGCAGAGGGTTTATATTAGAGTGTAAAGTTTTATATATGTAGTAGGCACAAGAGTAAGTATGAATGTTCTTTACGGTGAGTAGTTTGAGACTTTTGAATATTGGTGGAGTATGCTGTCTAGAGTGGGAATTTGTTATCATTCTGACTGCGGCCTTTTGTTGTGTTATGAGTGGTCTAAGGTGATTTAACGTTGTTGATCCCCATGCACAGATTCCATAGGTGAGATACGGGTAGATAAGTGAATGATAGAGTGCAAGGAGAGCTGATTGAGGTACATAATAGCGTATCTTTGATAATATGCCTACTGTCTTCGAGATTTTCTTGGAAATTTGTTGTATATGTGTTTGGAATTTAAGGCTACTGTCAAGGTGGATTCCTAGGAATTTTCCCTCTGTGAGTCTTGTGATGGGTGTACCATTAAGTGTTATGTTAAGTGGAACATTTGTGACTTTGCTTCCAAACTGTATGAAGTAGGTCTTGTCAGTATTGAGAGTAAGCTTGTTAGTCGTCATCCATGTTGATATTTTCTGTAATTCGGCATTAACAGTGTTGGCCAGTATAACTGGATTTGGGTGAGAGAAGACATATGTTGTGTCATCTGCAAATAAAATGGGTTTGAGTAGTTGTGATGCATTCGGTAGGTCATTTATGTAAATGAGGAATAGGAGTGGCCCCAGGACACTTCCTTG
This sequence comes from Cherax destructor, assembly GCA_009830355.1. Classification (NCBI taxonomy): domain Eukaryota; kingdom Metazoa; phylum Arthropoda; class Malacostraca; order Decapoda; family Parastacidae; genus Cherax; species Cherax destructor. The sequence continues at coordinate 29,046 of WNWK01023305.1, forward strand.
AGGACTCCGATTGTAATTGGTTGTGTGGAAGAGTTCTCTCCATTTGTGTACACGTATTGGCTTCTGTTGGTGAGGTATGATTTTAGGTAGTTGAGTGGGTGCCCCTTATACCATAGTGTGCTAATTTTGTGAGCAGTAAATCATGGTCGACTGTATCAAAAGCTTTGCGGAGATCAATGAAGATTCCCAGTGGGACTTCTTTTTCTCAAGTGCTGTATATATTAACTCCAACATGTGTGTAATAGCATCGTTTGTGCTCTTGTTTGTCCTGAATCCAAATTGACAGGGGTTGAGTACATTGTGTGAGACGAGGTAGGAATAGATTTGTCTATGAATTAATTTTTCGAAGATTTTAGAAAGCAATGGTAAATTAGAAATTGGTCTATAATTATTCAGGTCTGTTTGATCACCTCCTTTGTGGATCGGGTGACCCTAGCTATTTTGAGAATTGATGGAAAGGTAGAGGCTTCAATGGATTTATTGAATAGTGTTGCTATGATTGGTGACAGTACCTGTGAAGCTTTTTGTACATAAAGTTGGTAGGCTGTTTATGTCTCCTGCCTTGTTTTTAAGGGTGTTGATTATGAGCGAGACTTCAATTGGGTTGGTAGGAGCTAGGAATAGCGTATTAGGGTAGGTGTTTGTGAGGTAGTCTGTTGGACGGGTGTTTGAACTTGGGATTTTACTCGCTAGATTCTTTCCTATGGTGGAGAAGAAAACATTAAGTCTGTTTGCTGTCTCAGTAGGTGAGAGTAGGGGTTCATCTGCTCTTGATAATTTGATGGTGTTGTTTTTGCTATCTTATTATTTCCTAGAATTGCAGATAGGGTCTTCCAGGTCTTTTTCATATCACCTTTTATGTTCTGGAGTCTGTTCTCATAATACAATGCATTTGCTATTCCAAAAGGAGAATAACTCATTTCTGAGAAAAATAGAAATATTATTTTTGATGGAACTCTACAGACATAGCATGCCTCAAGCCAGGGGAGCAGCACCATCCTCTCCACTTTGCACTGGAAGGGCAACTGAGCCTCTCACGCTCTCCCCACTTGTCTAGTAGCATCAGAAAAGATATGTTGGGTTTTTGAGAAACTTATAATTTTCATTGTAAAAAAGAAAACGTACAATATAGCAATATTAATATGGCAAATATTTAATTTTTTTTAATGACAGCATAAATTTTTTTTGGAAAAAACACTTAAAAACCTGGTATAAGAATTCAGATTTCATCATAATGTAGTCAGACTTGTGCACTATTTTTAGTAAGAAAAAATTCATATATTTTCTATTTTTTTGTATTTTGCCTCTCCCCCCTTCAGTTCCTTTGACAACATTGGCACCATTATCCCTTACTATCAAATGAATATTGGAAGTTTGGTATGCTGCATTTATACATTGCTTCTGACTATTTCAAATTTGGCACTTAGCTTGCTTATAATATAAATATGCATTGCTTCTTGAATACTCTGGGTGATGTGCACTGCTGTGTGGGATCCAGGACAGGGTATCGCTTTAAACACAACAGTTTTCTGAGTCCTTGTCTGGTTCACACTTCCACTATCTTGTAAATGTATATCATTGAGACCAGTAGTGCTTATGTATACAATAGGGCCCCACTTATGTGGCAGGTTAGGTTTCAGGCTACCGCTGGAAAGTGGACATCACCGGAAAACAGAACACCATTTGTTTTCCACTTATAAATGCATACAAATGCCAGATAACAAGTTTACACTAACATATATTAAGCTAACAGTAGAACTAGGCATTAAAAACAATAAAAAGTAAAATACATACACAGTACACTCATTACTTACCGTAAAACATTTGCAGTCTTAATGTAGGGTGGGAAGTGAGTAGTATTTATTTGTAGGAAGTCAGGTGTAGGTAGACCTGGCTCCTACTCCCAAACGTAATACAGTGGACCCCCGGTTATCGGCCATAATTCGTTCCAGAATGCTGTTCGAGTGCCATCACCGAACGAATTTGTTCCCATAAGGAATAATGCAAATTAAATTAGTCCGTTTAGACCCCAAAAATATACTTACAAAAGCACTTACAAAAATATACTTACATAATTGTTCGAGTTGGGAGCAGTACGAAATCTGGGGGTCCACTGTATATGATATTTAACCCTTAAACTGTCCAAACGTAGATATACGTTTGTACGCGTACTGCTCCGAACGTAGATCAACGTTTTATTTTCATTCCTTCAAATTTAGTGCAATTGGCC
>WNWK01023306.1:0-31273 GCA_009830355.1 Cherax destructor
TTGAACCCCCAGGCGGGGCGTGTTTGCAACCCAGGGTGGGCTTTTGCAACCCCGGCGTGGGCGTGTTTCCCCACGGCGGGGGGTGTTGAACCCTCGTGGGCGTGTTTGAAACCCCATGGCGGTGGGTGCTGAACATCCCTACCAAGCCTTACTTTTTTTCAGCTTTTGAAAAAGTCGACAAGGGGGTCTTACTTTATCTACTACTCCACCTCAGCAGAGGTGGTAGTATTTTTAAACCAACTAGTGGGCCCCAAACACCTATTACGTAAAAAACAACCATTAACTGCACGCAATATTTTTTCCGTTCCTTTTTCTTCTTTTTCCAAATTTTTTTTTTCTGCCCAAACCGGGAAAATCTCATGCGATCGGACTCAGACTTTGAAATCGTAAACGGCGAGGGCCCCCATCGGGAAAACCAGGCATGTCATCGCGCCCCTCTGTAAGACCCAAAATAGCATCCGGAAGGCTAAAAACGCACAATCCACAGAGGCTGGCTTCGAACATTCCAGTGTTCCAGGCCTCCCCCCCTGAACACTCCCCCTGTGTGGAAAGTTCCTCTCCCTGAACATCTAGGTCAGTACAAACTGGAATTGGTATACAGTACCGACAAGTTGAAAAGTAAGCCCCTGTACGACAGTTAAGTATCTTTATTCACAAACTTTCCCTACGTCAGAACAAAGAGTCAGCAGAAGCATGATATGTAAGGACGATGTAATCAGTCCGTCTGCCGGGGGAAAAAGTTCAGCTCCATAGTCGGACTCGGAACAAGGAAGCTGAACAATCTACCTGGGGTTACCTGGGGGGGAAATTGGATCCCCCTTCGGCGGCCTTGCCAGACCTCGCGGTGGATCGAGCGATAACCAGGTGTTACTAAATGGCCAACACCCTGGTCCTACTGACTTTGGTTCCTGTCCGTCCCCTTGAAGACAGCCAGGGGGCTATTGTAATCCCCCTTTGCATGCTGGTAGATAGTTATAGGTCACACTGGGGTATAGGTGTCCCGGGGGAATACCCCGGAAAAGGACTACATGGAAAAAGCCATAATAACGGCCCTAATCCCCGGAAAAGTTTTTTTCAATGGTGATGGCTTACACTGCCATACGCCATACACTGTCAAGACAGTGACTGTTAAGACAGTGACTGTTAAGACAGCGACTCTTAAGACAGTGACTTTAAGACAGTGACAGTTAAAACAGTCAGTCATGAAGTAGGTGACTTAATACTCGTCCTGAAGGTCACCCAGTCTTCAGGAGAGGCAGAGAGGTCATGTCAGAGGGGTCATGCATGAGGTCATGTCAGAAAGGATCATGCATGAGAGGTCATGCAGTGAAGTTTCAACCCAGATTTCAGCAAAAAATCCTTTGTCCTCCTCGAAACCTGTAAACAGATTATTAATCTGTTTCTTGGAGTTCTCAGTAGTTTCTGGCGAGGCTTCTTATACAGTTTTATTTGTAGTCTTAGAAAATACAGTCGACGGTCATTCTTCCTTCCAGTTTCTTCTATGTAACAGTGAGTGTCAGTCAGACTTATGGTCAGTCATACTTCAGGCGACGTTCCTGCATCCCTCTTTTGCTTACCCCTGTCTACCATCTCTACGTCATCCACCAGTCTTTCTTGTCTACCATCTTCCTCTCTCTCTCTACGTCATCCCCAGTCTTTCTTGTCTACCATCTTCACTCTCTTTTCTACGTCATCCACCAGTCTTTTGTCTACCATCTTCACTCTCTCCTACGTCATAGTCTTTCTTGTTAAAAGGTTGTATAACTGGGAGAAGTAAGTCTCTGACTGTATATTCACCTAAAAGACATGTCTCTCACCATGTAAATCGATACAAATATCTCTCAGAATATATATACTGATATATGTATCTCTCAGTGTATATACACCAAGAGAAGTATTTCTCTCGGTGTATAAACATAAAGAGTTACTTAAGTATCCCTAGGGGCGGGGAGGTTCGGGGTTAATGCCCCCGCGGCCCGGTCCGGACCAGCCCTTTCGTGGTGAATCAGAGCCTGATCAACGGGGCCCGTACTGCTGACCGCACGTAAACCGACGTTCGAACCACACCCCGGCTGATCAGTTACTGACTTTAGATGCCTGTCCAGCTCCCTCTTGAAGACAGCCAGGGGTCTTTTTGGTAATCCCCTTATTGTATACACGATACACTGGAGCTTACATTAGTCACTTTTATGTATCAAAGCAGTCTTAATGACCCTCGTGTAGTGACTGGTGGTGTACGGGCGACATGTCGTCTTAAGACCCTCGTGTAGTGACTGGTGGTGTACAGGCGACATGTCGTCTTTGACCCTCGTGTAGTGACTGGTGGTGTACAGGCGACATGTCGTCTTAATGACCCTCGTGTAGTGACTGGTGGTGTACAGGCACATGTCGTCTTAATGACCCTCGTGTAGTGACTGGTGGTTTTACAGGCGACATGTCGTCTTAATGACCCTCGTGTAGTGACTGGTGGTGTACAGGCGACACGTCGTCTTAATAACTCTCGTGCAGTAGATAAGTCTTAAATCACTATATAACTAATCCTTTTGTTCACATTTCTGGAAGGTTAACTCATTCCAGTGTCTGAATGTCTACTTTCAATTACAGTAGGTGAAAACACTACTGGATTTGCGAATGCCATATATCCTCGTAGGTGAAGGGTGGCAGCAGGTGTCGGGAGGCACCATACATCCCAGCCCGAGGAAGGAAGGTCAAAGGCTACAAACCTAACTCATGGAGTAGGACCTCAGGATGAGCATTGTACCGAGCACCGCCTGAGTGCGCATCAACCGAGTAATTACTGCAGGAAACGCACGTCTGCCAAATCTATGATCAGATTTACAAACCTAAACAAGAAATGATTCGCTATTCTGGCTAGCTCTTGTTCCTTCCATCAAGCCATTATGCAGAGTTGGGTAAGCCAAGAATGACTTGGTTCAGGGCTGAGTCAAGAGAATGACTCTTGGTTCAGGGTTACGAGTCAAGAGAATGACTCTTGGTTCAGGGTTACAAGTCAAGAGAATGACTCTTGGTTCAGGGCTACGAGTCAGAGAATGACTCTTGGTTCAGGGTTACGAGTCAAGAGAATGACTCTTGGTTCAGGGTTACGAGTCAAGAGAATGACTCTTGGTTCAGGGTTACGAGTCAAGAGAATGACTCTTGGTTCAGGGTTACGAGTCAAGAGAATGACTCTTGGTTCAGGGTTACGAGTCAAGAGAATGGCTTCTCTTGGCTCATAGTTGCAGTCAACAGAGAAGAAGATCCGCTGCGAGAGTTCAGTTTCAGCTCCTGACCCCAGTTTGCACAGACTGGCGTAGGTAACTACTAGTTCTCTGAACACCATCTCATGTACTCTTGAAACCGTGCCATGTAGTGGTTTCGATAAGAATGACGTAGTGTGACGTAGACGTCTTCAGTCACTTATCAAAATGAGACATCTTAGACAATTGTCTAAATACGAGGAAACGGAAACTTGACCTTCACACTAGTGGCATGTACAGTACACTCTTCTTTCCTCTGTCTCTCTTTGTTTCCCCTGCCAGTCTGTGTTCCCCTGCCTGTCTGTGTTCCCCTGCCTTTCCTTGTTCTTCTGTTTACTTTTGTTCCACTACCGGTAATCGCACAGATGTTATGCGATTGAATTGATCATTTTTTAACATCCATTGTACCTACAAGCCAAACATTGGCAGCTGGTGGAGCAGCGAGTCATTGATGCCTTTATCTGTACCGCCAGGAGGACATTGTACCTTATGGTTCCATTGTTGAGAGGTGAAACCTAGGTTATGGTGCCCAGGGTATCTCCCCACACATTCCTACGAGGTAAACACTAGGTCGTGGTGCGTATCATGGTGCCCAGGATATCTCCTCAGACATTCCCACGAGGTAAACACTAGGTCATGGTACGTACCATGGTGCCCAGGGTATCTCCCCACACATTCCCACGAGGTAAACACTAGGTCGTGGTACGTACCATGGTGCCCAGGGTATCCCCCCCACACATTCCTACGAGGTAAACACTAGGTCATGGTACGTACCATGGTGCCCAGGGTATCTCCCCACACATTCCCACGAGGTAAACACTAGGTCATGGTACGTACCATGGTGCCCAGGGTATCTCCCCCACACATTCCCACGAGGTAAACACTAGGTCATGGTACGTACCATGGTGCCCAGGGTATCTCCCCACATTCCCACGAGGTAAACACTAGGTCATGGTACGTACCATGGTGCCCAGGGTATCTCCCACACTTTCCCCACGAGGTAAACACTAGGTCGTGGTACGTACCATGGTGCCCAGGGTATCTCCCACACATTCCCAGAGGTAAACACTAGGTCATGGTACGTACCATGGTGCCCAGGGTATCTCCCCACACATTCCCACAGGTAAACACTAGGTCGTGGTACGTACCATGGTGCCCAGGGTATCTCCCCACACATTCCCACGAGGTAAACACTAGGTCATGGTACGTACCATGGTGCCCAGGGTATCTCCCCCACATTCCACGAGGTAAACACTAGGTCATGGTACGTACCATGGTGCCCAGGGTATCTCCACACATTCCCACGAGGTAAACACTAGGTCATGGTACGTACCATGGTGCCCAGGGTATCTCCCACACATTCCCACGAGGTAAACACTAGGTCATGGTACGTACCATGGTGCCCAGGGTATCTCCCACACATTCCCACGAGGTAAACACTAGGTCGTGGTACGTACCATGGTGCCCAGGGTATCTCCCACACATTCCACGAGGTAAACACTAGGTCGTGGTACGTACCATGATGCCCAGGGTATCTCCCCACACATTCCAACGAGGTAAACACTAGGTCATGGTAAGTACCATGGTGCCCAGGGTATCTCCCCACACATTCCACGAGGTAAACACTAGGTCATGGTACGTACCATGGTGCCCAGGGTATCTCCCCACACTTTCCCCACGAGGGTAAACACTAGGTCGTGGTACGTACCATGGTGCCCAGGGTATCCCCCCACACATTCCCACGAGGTAACACTAGGTCATGGTACGTACCATGGTGCCCAGGGTATCTCCTACACATTCCCACGAGGTAAACACTAGGTCATGGTACGTACCATGGTGCCCAGGGTATCCCCCACACATTCCCCGAGGTAAACACTAGGTCGTGGTACGTACCATGGTGCCCAGGGTATCTCCCACACATTCCCACGAGGTAAACACTAGGTCGTGGTACGTACCATGATGCCCAGGGTATCTCCCCACACATTCCAACGAGGTAAACACTAGGTCATGGTAAGTACCATGGTGCCCAGGGTATCTCCCACACATTCCCACGAGGTAAACACTAGGTCATGGTACGTACCATGGTGCCCAGGTATCTCCCCACACATTCCCACGGGGTAAACATAGGTCGTGGTACGTACCATGGTGCCCAGGGTATCTCCCCACACATTCCCACGAGGTAAACACTAGGTCATGGTACGTACCATGGTGCCCAGGGTATCCCCCCACACATTCCCACGTGGTAAACACTAGGTCGTGGTACGTACCATGGTGCCCAGGGTATCTCCCACACATTCCCACGGGTAAACACTAGGTCATGGTACGTACCATGGTGCCCAGGGTATCCCCCCACACATTCCCACGAGGTAAACACTAGGTCATGGTACGTACCATGGTGCCCAGGGTATCTCCCACACATTCCCACGAGGTAAACACTAGGTCGTGGTACGTACCATGGTGCCCAGGGTATCTCCCCACACATTCCCACGAGGTAAACACTAGGTCATGGTACGTACCATGGTGCCCAGGGTATCCCCCCACACATTCCCACGTGGTAAACACTAGGTCTGGTACGTACCATGGTGCCAGGGTATCTCCCCACACATTCCCACGAGGTAAACACTAGGTCATGGTACGTACCATGGTGCCCAGGGTATCTCCCCACACATTCCCACGAGGTAAACACTAGGTCATGGTACGTACCATGGTGCCCAGGGTATCTCCCACACATTCCCACGGGGTAAACACTAGGTCGTGGTACGTACCATGGTGCCCAGGGTATCTCCCACACATTCCCACGAGGTAAACACTAGGTCATGGTACGTACCATGGTGCCCAGGTATCTCCCACACATTCCCACAAGGTAAACACTAGGTCGTGGTACGTACCATGGTGCCCAGGGTATCTCCCACAAAATTCCCACGAGGTAAACACTAGGTCATGGTACGTACCATGGTGCCCAGGGTATCTCCCCACACATTCCCACGAGGTAAACACTAGGTCATGGTACGTACCATGGTGCCCAGGGTATCTCCCCACACATTCCCACGAGGTAAACACTAGGTCGTGGTACGTACCATGGTGCCCAGGGTATCTCCCCACACATTCCCAGAGGTAAACACTAGGTCATGGTACGTACCATGGTGCCATAGTGCTTTCCCATACATTCCCACAGATAAGCATAACAGCTGTGCCACGAACTTCATTACATGTGTTCAAAATGTCCATCCTGCGCAGCTTGGCATGAGAGAATCAGCTATGTTAAGCTGGAAGCTTGATTCTGTCGGCGGGGATAACTTGATCGATGAGCAAGCTTGAAGCTCAGTAGTATTATTAAGTTGGGGACGTCTTAAGAACTTAGAAGTTTGTTGATAACTAGTACTGCGAATAATATTTTATACCTTAGTTACCCCAGTAACACAAGTAACACCACCAGTAACAAGTAACTCCACCAGTAACACCACAAGTAATACTACCAGTAACACAAGTAACACCACCAGTAACACAAGTAATACCACTAGTAACACCCCAAGTAATACCACCAGTAACACCACCAGTAACACTACCAGTAATACTGCAAGTAACACCACTAGTATCACCACTAGTAACATTACCAGTAATACTACCAGTAACACCACCATAACACTACAATAAACCCTAGTAACACACCAGTAACACTACCAATAACACCCTAGTAACAACACCAGTAACACTACCAAGAACACCTAGAAACACCTCCAGTAACACCACTGTAACACCACCAGAAACAAACCAGTAACACCACCAGTAGCACCACCAGTAACACCACACAGCATCACCAGTAACACCACCAGTAACACCATCAGTAACACCACCAGTAACACCACCAGTATCACCACCAGTAACACCACCAGTAACACCACCAATAACACCACCAGTAGCACCACCAGTAACACCACCAGTAACACCACCAGTAACACTGCCGAAACACCACCAGTAACATTATCAGTGACTCCACCACCACCAGAACCACTACCACCGCCACTACTATTACTACTACCATTACTACCACCAATCCACCACCACTACTACCACCAATACCTTTCGATACCCTAGAAACACCACTTCCACCACCACTAATACTACCAATCCACCACCACTACCAACACCAACACCACTACTACTACTACCACCACCACCACTCTTCCACTACCACCACCACCACTACTATCAGCACCACTACTACCACCACCACTATCAGCACCACTACTCCACCTCCACTACCACTACCAACACCACTACTACTACCACCACCACTACTACCACCTACTACTACCACTACTTTCACTACCACTACTTCCAACACCACTGCTACCACCACTACTGATACTATTATTATCCATCCTCCTGTCATCAGTGCTAACTCCTCCTCTTCTTCGGTCTCCCCTTCTCTTCTTTCTCCTCTTCTTTTCTTTCTCCTCTTCTTTTCTTCCTCCTCTTTTTCATCCTCCTTCTCTTCTTCCTCCTCCTCCTTCTCCTCTTATTCTCTTTCTTCCTCCTTTTTCTCTTCCTGCTCCTTTTCCTCTTCTTCCCCTTATTCTTCTTCCTCCTCCTCTTTCTCTTCCTGCTGCTGCTCTCGTGTGGCTCCTCCTCCTCACACCAGTACTGGAAGGGTCATTCAATCTTACTTACCTCCATGGGCCAGTAGCATGCAGTTATCCCGTGACTGTCTGGATTACACCTCCATTATCCCAGCACTAAGATCTCTCGTATATCCCTGGCACTCGTGCCAGGTGACACTGCTGAGTCTCTGCCAGGGTAGCCGAGTGACACTTGACCACAGGGGCGAGGTGTAGCACACACGTCCGCCCTAACACAGCGGGCAACACACACTGCAACAACAACGCTTGCTTGGTTGCTCAGGTAGGAGAAACGGCAACCCATGTTCAGGTGAGTAGCCCACTCACCTGCTACAACACCACACTACCACAGTTACCCACACTAGTATTACTACACTTTATCATAGTTACCCTTTAAGTATTATCATTATATTCATAATAGTTACTCATGCAATTATTGCCTCACTTATTTTATCATAGTTACCCTTTAAGTATTATTATTATACTCATAATAGTTACCCCAGTGATTATTACTTCATTTACTTTAACACAGTTACCCTTAAAGTATTATTATTATACTCATAATAGTTACCCCAGTGATTATTACTTCATTTACTTTATCATAGTTACCCTTTAAGTATTATTATTATACTCATAATAGTTACCCTGCAATGATTACTCCACTTACTTTATCATAGTTACCCTTCAAATGTTATTATACTCATAATTGTTACCTATACAATTATTATTCACTTTACCCTAATTACCCTTCAAGTGTTATTATACTCATAATAGTTACCCCTACAATTATTACTACATTTATTTTATCATGGTTACCCTTCAGGCATTATACTTATGCTCATAATAGTTATCCCTACAGCTATTGCTACACTTATCCTAGTTACCCTCTAATTATTGTTCGAGTTATTTTATCATAGTTATCCTTCAAGTATTAATATAGTTATCCTAGTTAAGCTGTAATTATTACTACAGTTACTTTATTATAGTTACCCTTCAAGCATCATTACTGCAGTCCTTTATCAGTTGCCCTTTAATTATTTCCCTCGTTTTATAATAGTTACTCCTCAAGTATTATTATTATAGCTATCATGGTTGCCCTTTAATTATTACTTTGGTTATTTAGTTACCCTTCATTTATTATTATTGGAAAGGAATATATATATATATATATACACGAGAAGGATGGGCCGGGACGGGAGACAGGGAGGAAGAAGTAATAAAATGAAGGAAGTAGAGGTAGGGGTGATGGTGGTAGTAGTAGTAGGAGGAGAAGAGGTAGAGTAGTGGTAGCGACACAAGAGTCAGAGAGTGGAGTGTAACTTAAATATTGGCCAGGAACGATGTGCTGACACGGGTCGGAATTGTGCAAGTGATGCACTGTTTACAGCCCTATGACAATGAGTGCGGTGAGTCTTCTTCAGGTCAGTAAGGGGACCTCTTCAAGTTTAGGAAGGATGACTGGGAGAAGACGTTGTGAAGATGGTACGTCAGATGGCTAAGAACAACCTTACAAAAGCCCAGGACAATATGAAACAGAGTTATGATAAGACATCAAAACTCAGTTCATTTAATACGAGAGAACAAATGTTGGTCCATGAACCCGTACCTGGTCACACCTTAAAGGCAAGATTTACTGGCCGTAAACAGGTGGTACAGAAAAATTATGATCTTAACTGTGCGGCAACGCAACTCGACAAACCTGAAAGGGTAAAGTCTGTCACTTAAATCAGATTAAAAATTTTTGATTTGCCTCTTGCCCCGATAATGATGACCTACATACCCTGACAATGATCCTGACACTTTGTATAAAGTTCCGAGGTCTAAATAAGACTTCCAAACAAGGCTCTATTTCAGAACCCTGGACCTCTAATGTCGGGACTTGCAGGAGCCCAAATTATGGCTCTCACCCATCTTCTGCAGTCCTATCCTGACATATTTTAGGATTTTCCGAAAATGTACAGTCTTGGTTTCCATGACGTAGGTGGGCTCTGCTGAACTTATTAAACTCTCTTTTATAGAGCTAACCCAGAGAAGCAGAAACTACTACAACAAAAGTAAACTTTCTACTAGAACTTGAGTTAGTGGCAAAATCTTCAAGACCGTGGGCATCGCCTTACATCCTGGTGAAAAAAAAATCTAACTGGAGAGTACGGATGAGTACAGACTACCACAAAGTGAATGAAGTCACAGTGCCAGATGATTACCCTCTGCCACGTATGGATGCATAGTGGATTTCGTGGATAAGGCCAATTTTGTCTCAGAATTAGACCTCCTCAGTGGGTACTTACTATCAAGTTCCATTAACTCACATGGCCAAGAAGATCTCTGGCTTTGTGATTCCAGGAGGTCATTATCACTTATCAGTATACTGTAACGTCATTTGGCTTGAGCAACTTGGTGGAAACACATCAACACTAAAAGTTACAAGCCGGTCAGAAAATGCAAGTTTTAGTTATTGTACAGAATACAAGAAAAATTATGCCTTCACAGCCTAATCCATGAAACCTTCCATCCATTTCAAACGATCCATCAACCATTGAAGATTGATGACCTTCACAATTGTTATACTACTTTAATTAGATGAAAGCGCTAAACCCGCAGAGCCCATATAGCACCTGTGGAATGGGAGGCATTTAAATTAGATCCAAGAAAGTTACTTGGATCAAGAGCCATCCACCAGCATCAAGGCAAAATAATGCAATAATTAAAATAATTATAAACCATTTCGATATTAAGTTTAATATATTTATTATGCCCCCATACCCATCCTGCGGTCGATATTAAAAATGAGAAAATGTCATCAACACCTTTAATTCACCAACCTTCTTCTAGGTAGGAAACACCACTGTGGAAATATTGAGTCTGTCTCCACTTATCTGTACAATGCTACAAGAGGACGGCCTATGTAGCATTGTGCAGAGGACGCCTACGTTGTTCAGAGGACGCCTACGTTGTACAGAGGACGCCTACGTTGTGCAGAGGACGCCTACGTTGTGCAGAGGACGCCTACGTTGTACAGAGGACGCCTACGTTGTGCAGAGGACGCCTACGTTGTACAGAGGACGCCTACGTTGTGCAGAGGACGCCTACGTTGTTCAGAGGACGCCTACGTTGTGCAGAGGACGCCTACGTTGTGCAGAGGACGCCTACGTTGTGCAGAGGACGCCTACGTTGTGCAGAGGACGCCTACGTTGTGCAGAGGACGCCTACGTTGTGCAGAGGACGCCTACGTTGTGCAGAGGACGCCTACGTTGTGCAGAGGACGCCTACGCATGCAATTAGTCTCAAGAATCTTGCCTACGATACATTCCACAAGCACTGAAAATTTCATGCCGATCGATTAAGGCATTCTCGAGGAATAATGAAAATTTGTGATACAACAAATGAAAATCTTAAACTCCTCGTTAAACTTAAAAAGAATATAAAACAGAATTTTTATTTGTTTTCCAGTACTATTCTTTTTCATTTAAATTCTATTCAAAATTCTCTACAAACCTCTAAGAAAAATATTTGATTTTGATTTTTTAAAAATCTAATTTGATAAAATTTGCAAAAACATTGATAAACTGGCAGCCACACAGCCCTGAGTTAGTTCCAGAATACTTCCTGCTAAGACAACCAACATTTAGGGGTTGAAGATGATCAGAAGAGGCATTCTCTAGCTTTTACATGGGAAACAATTTGCTCAATAAAACTAGCAAATTGAAATCTGTGTAGCTCAAAGTGAATGATAAGCTGTTGAATGATGCCCACCAGTGGTAGAAGTTTGAAACCGACCAGAAAAGGCATTCTTCGTAACTGATCTGTCTCCAACAATTCAATTTTATATAATAATACTAATACTAATACTAATAATAATAATAATAATAATAATAATAATAATAAAATCTTTACTTCTACAAGTACATGATGCAACTTGTACAGACCAAAGCTGACATCAATGACATACTACTATATAGAAAGCCCTGGTTATGCACAGCCTTTCGGGCACTTAAGTTAATTTTGTCCCGAGGCTGCGACCCACACCAGTCGACTAACAACCAGGTACCTACTTACTGCTAGGTGAACAAGGACAGCAGGTGTCTTGAGGAAACACGTCCAATGTTTCTACTCGTACCGGGGATCGAACCTCAGTGTGTGAGCCGAGTGTTAAAAATTATTACAATTTTTTCAGAGTTTAACATCCATTAATAATTATTATTAAATTGTATGTAATTGGAGAGACAGTTATTATTTATTCTTACATTATATAGAAAAAATAATCTTAATATTATTCAAGGTAAGATTACATTTACATTACCAGATGATAAACTTAAGTAAGTTTTGCTTGGAAGTAAAACCAAGATCTAACCATTGTCCCCAACTCTAATTAAAAAAACAACAACTTAATTTATATTTAAGTTCACATTAAAATGCTAATTATTATGTAATTTTAGTTTCCCCAAGGAAGCAGATTCTCCATGAACTAGCGAGTGAAAAATGCTATTAATTGAAGTTGTAGAATTTGGGAGACGTGTTGTCACTACGAGGGGCGGTGACCCCCATCACTTGAATAATGCCTCTCTACTGAGGTAATACTGTGTTAAGTCAGGTGTTGATCTCGGCTCTTTAATTAACGGAATATAAACTCCCTGGCGGTGTTCCCCTCATGCTTCAATAGTTGAAAGTCACTGTGTGCAGTTACCATGAGACGAGGAATAGTCATTCATTGTGGGGACGTCAAGTTGAGGTCTTGGTAGCAACTACCACGGTGAAGTATCAAGACGCCACCTTGAAGGTCGCACATCATCTTCAATTTAACTTCAACTCCCAGAAAAGTGTCCACTTTATACAAGTGGTTCCTAGTGATGTAAGAACTTCCTAAGGAGAAACATCAAGTGGACCCTGGGAGGCAATCTCTCGACAGAATACCAGTCATGCAGAGGAGAGCAAAGAGACAAATTATAAGTTCATCTGTCCTTTACAGCCAATGAATGCGTGTGTTATCTGGTAATATTGCAGTTATTTTTATAGTTCGTAGATTATAACCAGATGATGTTTTATACCATGTAATATAACTCTAAGTGATCCAAGATTCTAATGAACACCAGTCAAAGCAAATTTAGTACTGATCCTCTGTTTTACGGTTTTCAAGTTTACACTTGAACAACCTTGATGTTATCAAGAACCAAAGGACTTACACTTCAGCAACCTTGATGTTATCAAGAACCAGAGGACTTACACTTGAACAACCTTGATGTTATCAAGAACCAGAGGACTTACACTTGAACAACCTTGATGATATCAAGAACCAGAGGACTTACACTTGAACAACCTTGATGTTATCAAGAACCAGAGGACTTACACTTGAACAACCTTGATGTTATCAAGAACCAGAGGACTTACACTTGAACAACCTTGATGCTATCAAGAACCAGAGGATTTACACTTGATGCTATCATGAACTAGAGGAGTTACTCTCTTCACAATAATAATTCTCCTTGAAGGGATATTTAAGAGGCTACTGGAATTTTTCTTCTTGTTTTTCTCTTCCTTCAATTTTACAATATTAAGTCGTTCATAACTCGAGAATTCCTCATCCAATCGCCTTCAAATTTTCAACACTTGTGTACGATAACGAGGACCAAATTCTAGGAACAATTGATACGTTCAGACGCCCTATGATCAGTGTTACTGGAGACATTCCCAGCATCTTGGAACTGTTGTGATAACTTCCTAAACCCTCAGTGGCGGAGCTTCAAAATCTTAACAGAAATTATCAACAAAAACGGAAGAGTGAAGTTTAGCAGTGTTGCTGCAGACTTGACCAAGAGTGAAGTTTAGCAGAGTTGCTGCAGACTTGACCAAGAGTGAAGTTTAGCAGTGTTGCTGCAGACTTGACCAAGAGTGAAGTTTAGCAGTGTTGCTGCAGACTTGACCAAGAGTGAAGTTTAGCAGTGTTGCTGCAGACTTGACCAAGAGTGAAGTTCTTTGGATATTTTCCTAGTTTTCTGGATATTTTCCTAGTTTTCTGGATATTTTCTTAGTTCTTTGGATATTTTACTAGATATTTTCCTAGTTTTCTAGATATTTTCCTAGTTTTTCTGGATATTTTCCTAGTTTTCTGGATATTTTCCTAGTTCTTTGGATATTTTACTTGTTTTCTGGATATTTTCCTATTTTTTTGGATATTTTCTTAGTTCTTTGGATATTTTCCTAGTTTTCTGGATATTTTCTTAGTTCTTTGGATATTTTACTTGTTTTTTGGATATTTTCCTAGTTTTTCTAGATATTTTCCTAGTTTTCTAGATATTTTCCTAGTTTTTCTGGATATTTTCCTAGTTTTCTGGATATTTTCCAAGTTTTTTTGGATATTTTCTTAGTTCTTTGGATATTTTACTTGTTTTCTGGATATTTTCCTAGTTTTTCTAGATATTTTCATAGTTTTCTAAATATTTTCCTAGATATTTTCCTAGTTTTCTAGATATTTTCCTAGTTTTTCTAGATATTTTCCTAGTTTTCTGGATATTTTCTTAGTTCTTTGGATATTTTACTTGTTTTCTGGATATTTTCCTAGTTTTTCTAGATATTTTCCTAGTTTTCTAGATATTTTCCTAGTTTTTCTGGATATTTTCCTAGTTTTTCTGGATATTTTCCTAGTTTTTTGGATATTTTCTTAGTTCTTTGGATATTTTCCTAGTTTTCTGGATATTTTCTTAGTTCTTTGGATATTTTACTTGTTTTTTGGATATTTTCCTAGTTTTTCTAGATATATTCCTAGTTTTCTAGATATTTTCTTAGATATTTTCCTAGTTTTATAGATATTTTCCTAGATATTTTCCTAGTTTTATAGATATTTTCCTAGTTTTTCTGGATATTTTCGTAGTTTTCTGGATATTTTCTTAGTTCTTTGGATATTTTCCTAGTTTTCTGGATATTTTCCTAGTTTTCTGGATTTTTTCTTAGTTCTTTGGATATTTTCCCAGTTTTTCTAGATATTTTCCTAGTTTTATAGATATTCTCCTAGTTTCTCTGGATATTTTCCTAGTTTTCATGATATTTTCCTGGTTTTCTGAATATTTTCTTAGTTCTTTGGATATTTTACTTGTTTTTTGGATATTTTCCTAGTTTTTCTAGATATTTTCCTAGTTTTCTGGATATTTTCCTAGTTTTCTGGATAGTTTCTTAGTTCTTTGGATATTTTACTTGTTTTTTGGATATTTTCCTAGTTTTTCTAGATATTTTCCTAGTTTTCAAGATATTTTCCTAGATATTTTCTAGTTTTCTAGATATTTTTTTAGTTTTTCTGGATATTTTCCTAGTTTTCTGGATATTTTCCTAGTTTTCTGGATATTTTCTTAGTTCTTGGGATATTTTACTTGTTTTCTTGATATTTTCCTAGTTTTTCTAGATATTTTTCTAGTTTTCTAGATATTTCCCTAGTTTTCTAGATATTTTCATAGTTTTCTGGATATTTTCCTAGTTTTCTGGATATTTTCTTAGTTCTTTGGATATTTTACTTGTTTTTTAGATATTTTCCTAGTTTTCTAGATATTTGCCTAGTTTTTCTAGATATTTTCCTAGTTTTTCTGGATATTTTCCTAGTTTTTTGGATATTTTCTTAGTTCTTTGGATATTTTCCTAGTTTTCTGGATATTTTCCTAGTTTTCTGGATATTTAATTAGTTCTTTGAATATTTTACTTGTTTTCTGGACATTTTCCTAATTTTTCTAGATATTTTCCTAGTTTTCTAGATATTTTCCTAGTTTTTCTAGATATTTTCCTAGTTTTCTAGATAATGTCCTAGTTTTCTAGATATTTTCCTAGTTTTTCTGGATATTTTCCTAGTTTTCTGGATATTTTCTTAGTTCTTTGGATATTTTACTTGTTTTTTGGATATTTTCCTAGTTTTTTCCTAGATATTTTCCTAGTTTTCTAGATATTTTCCTAGTTTTCTGGATATTTTCCTAGTTTTTTGGATATTTTCCTAGTTTTTCTAGATATTTTCCTAGTTTTCTAGATATTTTCTTAGTTCTTTGGATATTTTACTTGTTTTCTGGATATTTTCCTAGTTTTTCTAGATATTTTCCTAGTTTTCTAATATTTTCCTATTTTTTTCTAGATATTTTCCTAGTTTTCTAGATAATTTCCTAGTTTTCTAGATATTTTCCTAGTTTTCCAGGATATATTCCTAGTTTTCTGGATATTTTCTTAGTTCTTTGGATATTTTACTTGTTTTCTTGATATTTTCCTAGTTTTTCTAGATATTTTCCTAGTTTTCTAGATATTTTCCTATTTTTTCTAGATATTTTCATAGTTTTCTAGATAATTTCCTAGTTTTCTAGATATTTTCCTAGTTTTTCTGGATATTTTCCTAGTTTTCTGTATATTTTCTTAGTTCTTTGGATATTTTACTTGTTTTCTGGATATTTTCCTAGTTTTTCCTAGATATTTTCCTAGTTTTCTAGATATTTTCCTAGTTTTTCTGGATATTTTCCTAGTTTTCTGGATATTTTCTTAGTTCTTTGGATATTTTACTTGTTTTCTGGAAATTTTCCTAGTTTTTCTAGATATTTTCCTAGTTTTCTACATATTTTCCTAGTTTTCTAGATATTTTCCTAGTTTTTCTGGATATTTTCCTAGTTTTTAGTTTTATATATATTTTCTTAGTTTTATAGATATTTTCCTAGATATTTTCCTAGTTTTATAGATATTTTCCTAGTTTTTCTGGATATTTTCGTAGTTTTCTGGATATTTTCTTAGTTCTTTGGATATTTTCTGTTTTCTGGATATTTTCCTAGTTTTCTGGATATTTTCTTAGTTCTTTGGATATTTTCCCAGTTTTTCTAGATATTTTCCTAGTTTTCTAGATATTTTCCTAGTTTCTCTGGATATTTTCCTAGTTTTCATGATATTTTCCTGGTTTTCTGGATATTTTCTTAGTTCTTTGGATATTTTACTTGTTTTTGGATATTTTCCTAGTTTTTCTAGATATTTTCCTAGTTTTCTGGATATTTTCCTAGTTTTCTGGATAGTTTCTTAGTTCTTTGGATATTTTACTTGTTTTTGGATATTTTCCTAGTTTTTCTAGATATTTTCCTAGTTTTCAAGATATTTTCCTAGATATTTTTTTAGTTTTCTAGATATTTTTTTAGTTTTTCTGGATTTTTTCCTAGTTTTCTGGATATTTTCCTAGTTTTCTGGATATTTTCTTAGTTCTTTGGATATTTTACTTGTTTTCTTGATATTTTCCTAGTTTTTCTAGATATTTTTCTAGTTTTCTAGATATTTCCCTAGTTTTCTAGATATTTTCCTAGTTTTCTGGATATTTTCCTAGTTTTCTGGATATTTTCTCTTTGGATATTTTACTTGTTTTTTGGATATTTTCCTAGTTTTCTAGTTATTTTCCTAGTTTTTCTAGATATTTTCCTAGTTTTCTGGATATTTTCCTAGTTTTTGGATATTTTCTTAGTTCTTTGGATATTTTCCTAGTTTTCTGGATATTTTCCTAGTTTTCTGGATATTTTATTAGTTCTTTGGATATTTTACTTGTTTTCTGGATATTTTCCTAATTTTTCTAGATATTTTCCTAGTTTTCTAGATATTTTCCTAGTTTTTCTAGATATTTTCCTAGTTTTCTAGATATTTTCCTAGTTTTCTAGATATTTTCCTAGTTTTCTGGATATTTTCCTAGTTTTCTGGATATTTTCTTAGTTCTTTGGATATTTTACTTGTTTTTTGGATATTTTCCTAGTTTTTCTAGATATTTTCCTAGTTTTCTAGATATTTTCCTAGTTTTCTGGATATTTTCCTAGTTTTTGGATATTTTCCTAGTTTTTCTAGATATTTTCCTAGTTTTCTGGATATTTTCTTAGTTCTTTGGATATTTTACTTGTTTTCTGGATATTTTCCTAGTTTTCTAGATATTTTCCTAGTTTTCTAATATTTTCCTAGTTTTCTAGATATTTTCCTAGTTTTCTAGATATTTTCCTAGTTTTCTAGATATTTTCCTAGTTTTCCTGGATATTTTCCTAGTTTTCTGGATATTTTCTTAGTTCTTTGGATATTTTACTTGTTTTCTTGATATTTTCCTAGTTTTCTAGATATTTTCCTAGTTTTCTAGATATTTTCCTATTTTTTCTAGATATTTTCCTAGTTTTCTAGATATTTTCCTAGTTTTCTAGATATTTTCCTAGTTTTTCTGGATATTTTCCTAGTTTTCTGGATATTTTCTTAGTTCTTTGGATATTTTACTTGTTTTCTGGATATTTTCCTAGTTTTTCTAGATATTTTCCTAGTTTTCTAGATATTTTCCTAGTTTTCTGGATATTTTCCTAGTTTTTGGATATTTTCTTAGTTCTTTGGATATTTTCCTAGTTTTCTGGATATTTTACTAGTTTTCTGGATATTTTCTTAGTTCTTTGGATATTTTCCTTGTTTTTTGGATATTTTCCTAATTTTTCTAGATATTTTCCTAGTTTTCTGGATATTTTCTTAGTTCTTTGGATATTTTACTTGTTTTCTGGAAATTTTCCTAGTTTTTATAGATATTTTCCTAGTTTTCTACATATTTTTCTAGTTTTCTAGTTATTTTCTAAGTTTTCTGGATATTTTTCTAGTTTTCTGGATATTTTCCTAGTTTTTCTGGATATTTTCCTAGTTTTTTTTTTATATTTTCTTAGTTCTTTGGATATTTTACTTGTTTTCTGGATATTTTCCTAGTTTTCTAGATATTTTCCTAGATATTGTCCTAGTTTTCTAGATATTTTCTAGTTTTTGTGGATATTTTCCTAGTTTTCTGGATATTTTCCTAGTTTTCTAGATATTTTCCTAGATATTGTCCTAGTTTTCTAGATATTTTCTAGTTTTTCTGGATATTTTCCTAGTTTTCTGGATATTTTCCTAGTTTTCTGGATATTTTCTTAGTTCCTTGGATATTTTACTTGTTTCCTGGATATTTTCCTAGTTTTTCTGGATATTTTCCTAGTTTTTCTAGATATTTTTATAGTTTTCTAGATATTTTCCTAGTTTTTCTGGATATTTTCCTAGTTTTCTGGATATTTTCCTAGTTTTCTAGATATTTTCCTAGTTTTTTTCTGGATATTTTCCTAGTTTTTTAGATATTTTCTTAGTTCTTCGGATATTTTCCTAGTTTTCTGGATATTTTCCTAGCTTTCTGGATATTTTCCTAGTTTTCTGGATATTTTCTTAGTTCTTTGGATATTTTACTTGTTTTTTGGATATTTTCCTAGTTTTTCTAGATATATTCCTAGTTTTCTAGATATTTTCCTAGATATTTTCCTAGTTTTATAGATATTTTCTTAGTCTAATAGATATTTTCCTAGATTTTTTCCTAGTTTTAATGATATTTTCCTAGTTTTCTTGATATTTTCTTAGTTCTTTGGATATTTTCCTAGTTTTCTGGATATTTTCCTAGTTTTCTGGATATTTTCTTATTTCTTTGGATATTTTCCCAGTTTTTCTAGATATTTTCCTAGTTTTCTAGATATTTTCCTAGTTTCTCTGGATATTTTCCTAGTTTTCATGATATTTTCCTGGTTTTCTGGATATTTTCTTAGTTCTTTGGATATTTTACTTGTTTTTTGGATATTTTCCTAGTTTTTCTAGATATTTTCCTAGTTTTCTGGATATTTTCCTAGTTTTCTGGATAGTTTCTTAGTTCTTTGGATATTTTACTTGTTTTTTGGATATTTTCCTAGTTTTTCTAGATATTTTCCTAGTTTTCAAGATATTTTCCTAGATATTTTCCTAGTTTTCTAGATATTTTCCTAGTTTTTCTGGATATTTTCCTAGTTTTCTGAATATTTTCTTAGTTCTTGGGATATTTTACTTGTTTTCTTGATATTTTCCTAGTTTTTCTAGATATTTTTCTAGTTTTCTGGATATTTTCCAAGTTTTCAGGATATTTTCTTAGTTCTTTGGATATTTTACTTGTTTTTTGGATATTTTCCTAGTTTTCTAGATATTTTCCTAGTTTTTCTAGATATTTTCCTAGTTTTTCTAGATATTTTCCTAGTTTTTTGGATATTTTCTTAGTTCTTTAGATATTTTCCTAGTTTTCTGGATATTTTCTTAGTTTTCTGGATATTTAATTTGTTCTTTGGATATTTTACTTGTTTTCTGGATATCTTCGTAATTTTTCTAGATATTTTCCTAGTTTTCTGTATATTTTCCTAGTTTTTCTAGATATTTTCCTAGTTTTCTAGATAATTTCCTAGTTTTCTATATATTTTCCTAGTTTTTCTGGATATTTTCCTAGTTTTCTGGATATTTTCTTAGTTCTTTGGATATTTTACTTGTTTTTTTTTATATTTTTCTAGTTTTTCTTAGATATTTTCCTAGTTTTCTAGATATTTTCCTAGTTTTTCTGGATATTTTCCTAGATTTTCTAGATATTTTCTACGGAGAACTAGGATTTTCTACAGGAAAACTAGGATTTTTTACAGAGAACTAGGATTTTCTACAGAGAACTAGGATTTTCTACAGGAAAACTAGGATTTTCTACAGAGAACTAGGATTTTCTACAGAGAACTAGGATTTTCTACAGAAAAACTAGGATTTTCTACAGAGAACTAGGATTTTCTACAGAGAACTAGGATTTTCTACAGGAAAACTAGGATTTTCTACAGAGAACTAGGATTTTCTACGGAGAACTAGGATTTTCTACAGGAAAACTGGGACTTTCTACAGAGAACTAGGATTTTCTACGGAGAACTAGGATTTTCTACAAGAAAACTGGGACTTTCTACAGAGAACTAGGATTTCTCTGGAGAACTAGGATTTTCTAAGGAAAACTGGGACTTTCTACAGAGAACTAGGATTTTCTACGAGAACTAGGTTTTCTACAGGAAAACTGGGACTTTCTACAGAGAACTAGGATTTTCTACGGAGAACTAGGATTTTCTACAGGAAAACTGGGACTTTCTACAGAGAACTAGGATTTTCTACGGAGAACTAGGATTTTCTACAGGAAAACTGGGACTTTCTACAGAGAACTAGGATTTTCTACAGAGAACTAGGAATTTCTACAGGAAAACTAGGATTTTCAACAGAGAACTAGGATTTTCTACAGAGAACTAGGATTTTCTACAGGAAAACTAGGATTTTCAACAGAGAACTAGGATTTTCTACGGAGAACTAGGATTTTCTACAGGAAAACTAGGATTTTCTACAGAGAACTAGGATTTTCTACAGAGAACTAGGATTTTCTACAGGAAAACTAGGATTTTCTACAGAGAACTAGGATTTTCTACAGAGAACTAGGATTTTCTGCGGAAAACTAGGATTTTCTACAGAGAACTAGGATTTTCTACAGAGAACTAGGATTTTCTACAGAAAACTAGGATTTTCTACAGAGAACTAGGATTTTCTACAGAGAACTAGGATTTTCTACAGGAAAACTAGGATTTTCTACAGAGAACTAGGATTTTCTACAGAGAACTAGGATTTTCTACAGGAAAACTAGGATTTTCTACAGAGAACTAGGATTTTCTACAGAGAACTAGGATTTTCTACAGGAAAACTAGGATTTTCTACAGAGAACTAGGATTTTCAACAGAGAACTAGGATTTTCTACAGGAAAACTAGGATTTTTTACAGAGAACTAGGATTTTCTACAGAGAACTAGGATTTTCTACAGGAAAACTAGGATTTTCTACGGAGAACTAGGATTTTCTACAGAGAACTAGGATTTTCTACAGGAAAACTAGGATTTTGTACGGAGAACTAGGATTTTCTACAGAGAACTAGGATTTTCTACAGGAAAACAAGGATTTTCTACGGAGAACTAGGATTTTCTACAGAGAACTAGGATTTTCTACAGAAAAACTAGGATTTTCTACAGAGAACTAGGATTTTCTACAGAGAACTAGGATTTTCTACATAAAAACTAGGATTTTCTACGGAGAACTAGGATTTTATACAGAGAACTAGGATTTTCTACAGAAAAACTAGGATTTTCTACAGAGAACTAGGATTTTCTACAAAGAACTAGGATTTTCTACAGAAAAACTAGGATTTTCTACAGAGAACTAGGATTTTCTACAGAGAACTAGGATATTCTACAGGAAAACTAGGATTTTCCACAGAGAACTAGGATTTTTCTACAGAGAACTAGGATTTTCTCCAGGAAAACTAGGATTTTCCACAGAGAACTAGGATTTTTCTACAGAGAACTAGGATTTTCTACAGGAAAACTAGGATTTTCCACAGAGAACTAGGATTTTCTACAGAGAACTAGGATTTTCTACAGAAAACTAGGATTTTCTACAGAGAACTAGGATTTTCTACAGAGAACTAGGATTTTCTACAGAAAAACTAGGATTTTCTACAGAAAAACTAGGATTTTCTACAGAGAACTAGGATTTTCTACAGAGAACTAGGATTTTCTACAGAAAAACTAGGATTTTCTACAGAGAACTAGGATTTTCTGAGAACTAGGATTTTCTACAGAAAAACTAGGATTTTCTACAGAGAACTAGGATTTTCTACAGAGAACTAGGATTTTCTACAGAAAAACTAGGATTTTCTAGAGAACTAGGATTTTCTACAGAGAACTAGGATTTTCTACAGAGATCTAGGATTTTCTACAGAAAAACTAGGATTTTCTACAGAGAACTAGGATTTTCTACAGAGAACTAGGATTTTCTACAGAAAAACTAGGATTTTCTACAGAGAACTAGGATTTTCTACAGAGAACTAGGATTTTCTACAGAAAAACTAGGATTTTCTACAGAGAACTAGGATTTTCTACAGAGAACTAGGATTTTCTAGAAAAACTAGCATTTTCTACAGAGAACTAGGATTTTCTACAGAGAACTAGGATTTTCTACAGAAAAACTAGGATTTTCTACAGAGAACTAGGATTTTCTACAGAGAACTAGGATTTTCTACAGGAAAACTAGGATTTTCTACAGAGAACTAGGATTTTCTACAGAGAACTAGGATTTTCTACAGAAAAACTAGGATTTTCTACAGAGAACTAGGATTTTCTACAGGAAAACTAGGATTTTCAACAGAGAACTAGGATTTTCTACAGAGAACTAGGATTTTCTACAGGAAAACTAGGATTTTCAACAGAGAACTAGGATTTTCTACAAGAGAACTAGGATTTTCTAAGGAAAACTAGGATTTTCAACAGAGAACTAGGATTTTCTACAGAACTAGGATTTTCTACAGGAAACTAGGATTTTCTACAGAGAACAAAGGTTTTCTACAGAGAACAGGATTTCCCTACAGAGAACTAGGATTTTCTACAGGAAAACTAGGATTTTCTACAGAGAACTAGGATTTTCTACAGAGAACTAGGATTTTCTACAGGAAAACTAGGATTTTCTACAGAGAACTAGGATTTTCTACAGAGAACTAGGATTTTCTACAGAGAACTAGAATTTTCTACTAGGAAAACTAGGTTTTCTACAGAGAACTAGGTTTTCTACAGAGAACTAGGTTTTCTACAGGAAAACTAGGTTTTCTAGAGAACTAGGATTTCCTACAGAGAACTAGGTTTTCTACAGGAAAACTAGGATTTCTACAGAGAACTAGGATTTTCTCAGAGAACTAGGATTTTCTACAGGAAAACTAGGATTTTCTAGAGAACTAGGATTTTCTACAGAGAACTAGGATTTTCTACAGGAAAACTCGGATTTTCTACAGAGAACTAGGATTTTCTACAGAAAACTAGGATTTTCTACGGGTAAACTCGGATTTTCTACAGAGAACTAGGATTTTCTACAGAAAACTCGGATTTTCTATGGGAAAACTCGGATTTTCTACAGAGAACTAGGATTTTCTACAGAGAACTAGGTTTTCTCAGGAAAACTAGGATTTTCTGAGAAAACTAGGATTTTTACATCCTGCTTCAAACCTCAGCCAATTTTAAACTCAGTGCTTTGCATATTCTCTCATACTGTACTTCTGGCAGTTTGGGAGACACAGATGATGATCATACTAAATGAAAATTATGTGATCAGGCATATGGTCACTGTCTTGAACACTATGTGTTAAGTGTCCACTTATTGAGGAATATAGAGATAGACAGTATAATAACCTATGTGACATGTCAGGATATCTTATTCATGAAATAAGATACCAGTTATACTAAGCAAATTTCCTAAATTTGCTTGTAACAGAATAAGTGAAATGTAGATATAAATCCAAATGTACAATTGTTAACCCTTTTGGGGCCTAGTGCCTAGGCCTTTTGTGTATCCATATGCTCTTGCGCTACCATCCACAGGATGGATATGGGGTGCACAATAAACTAGCCACTTTGGTGGCAAAATCTAATCTAATCTCATAATATAGGAAGTGAATGTTTTCCTAATACGTATTGCATTTGCCACCAATAAACTAGCCACTTTGGTGGCAAAATCTAATCTAATCTCATAATATAGGAAGTGAATGTTTTCCTAATACTATGCATTTGCCACCAAAATTAACACAGATATTATGAGTTGGATAGGGACAATAATTGCCAATAAAACTGTGAAGGCATTTAAAATGAAATGTATGATCATTTACTACCAATGTCTATGTTATTGACCACTGGGAATCTGCCATCACTCTTCCATAGCATGAACAAGATACCTGGGCCACAGACTTTCACTTGATATCATGTTGAAAGCCCATAGTTATGCAGAACATTTCAGGTAAGCTTAAGCCTAACTTAAGACTACAGAGGCATATCATTGTAAATGATTATAAGAAATAATTAGTTGGGTTATAGTCTAGTAAGTTGATTGGTACTATCTTTTACATTAGATGATATTAGCTTACCAGCCTGATAAGGTAAAAAAATTATATTATGAGGAACAGACTACATAACATAAAGGTGATATGAAAAGACCTGGAAAACCCTATCTGAAATTCTAGGAAATAAAAGATATCCAAGAACAAAACCATCAAATTATCAAAAACAGATGAGTCCCTATCTCACCAACTGAGACAGCAAACAGACTTAATGTTTTCTTCTCCACCATACGAAAGAATCTAGCGAGTAAAATCCTAAGCTCGAACACACGCCCAACAGACTACCTCACCAACACCTACCCTAATACACTATTCCTAGCTCCAACCAACCCAATAGAAGTCTCGCTCATAATCAACACCCTTAAAAACAAGGCAGGTGACAAACAGCTTACCACCTTTTATGTACAAAAAAGCTTCTCAGGTACTGTCACCAATTATTGCAACACTCTTCAACAAATCCATTGAAGCCTCTACCTTCCCATCAATTCTCAAACAGCTAGGGTCACCCTGATATACAAAGGAGGTGATCAAACAGACTTGAATAATTATAGACCAATATCTAACTTACCACTGCTTTCTAAAATCTTCGAAAAATTAATTCATAGACAGATCTATTCCTACCTCATCTCACACAACGTACTCAACTCCTGTCAGTTTGGATTTAGGACCAACAAGAGCACAAATGATGCTATTATACACATGCTAGAACTAATATACACCACACTTGAGAAGAAAGAAGTCCCACTGGGAATCTTCAATGATTTACGCAAAGCTTTTGATACAGTCGAACATGATTTACTGCTCACAAAATTAGCACACTATGGTAAAGAGGGCACTCACTCAACTACCTAAAGTCATACCTTAGTAACAGAAGCCAATACGTGTACACAAATGGAGCGAACTCTTCCACACAACAAATTACAGTCGAGTCCCACAAGTAAGTGTCCTGGGACCACTCCTATTTCCTCATTTACATCAATGACCTACCAAATGCATCACAACTACTCAAACCCATATTGTTTGCAGATGACACAACATAAGTTAGGGTAAGACATAAACAACTACAGTGGACCCTGGTTTACCTTATTAATTTGTTCAGATGCTGTTCAAGTGCCGTTACCAAACAAATTTATTCCCATAAGGAATAATGTAAATTAGATTAGTCCTTTTAGACCCCAAAATACACTTACAAAAGCACTTACAAAAATACACTTACATAATTGTTTGAGCTTGGAGGTGAACGTAAACTGGGGGTCCACTGTATTGGAAGAAAGATGGATTAGTCAGAGTACTGGCAATGAGGCTAAAATGTATGGGATAGATTTAGGAATGTATTGCTAGTGTTAAGCAGAAGTGTGTGGCTACAGGAAAGTGGGTGCAGGAGGGAAGAAGAGTGACTGGTGGAATGATGAGGTAAAGAGAGTATAGTAAGAGTTAGGATTGAAATTTTTACTAAGTACAAGTAATATAAGGGAGGAAGAGTATATGGAGAGAAAAGAGGGGTTAAGAGAGTGATGAAGGAATGTAATGGGAGAGCAAATGAGAGAGTGGGTGAGGTGAGTGAGATTAGCAAGTTGAAAAGCCTAGGCAATGAATGGATTTAACAGTTAAAAATAGGAGAGGAGAGTTATTTGGTGGAGAGTTGGAGGTATCAGGAAGATGGGGGGAATATTTTGAGGAACTGTTAAATTTGAAGATAGGGAAGCTGTAATTTCATGCACTGGGCAGAACATATATGTATAGTATATTGGAAATACTGCCAAGTGAAGATAGAATTTAAAAAAGTAAACTGGACAGTTTCCTCTTACAAATGCCAGATCAGCTGGGCTGAACACTAGCACAAATAGCCTAGCCGACGGGTCGTCAAGGGAAAGCTTGACCTCAGGCAGTGACTATTATGCCACCTTCGTGAAGGGTATGACGAAAAAAGGTGGTGTCACTCTTCTCAACACTGGTGAAGGCCATGTAATTTATGGCAGGCTTCCTCGCAGTTGAATGACTGGAGGAAGCCGTAAATACAGTCACGGTGTGTCTTACTCATGAAACGTCACCCCAGTGTAAATATTCTTCTATAGAGGATGCTGTTGAACCAGCACACAAGTTGTGGAACTGGACAGTATCGGGATTAATGTAAATGAAGAAAGCCCAGATGATTCCTTCACTCAGGAACAATACCTGAAGGATGTTAAATTTGAGTCTGGACAATACTGGGTGCGATTCCCATGGAAGCTAAACCATCCGGAACTACCTACTAATTACCGGATGGCGTATGGTCAGTTAAGGCCCAGCTCCACGAATTGAGTAGACACCAGAATTGTTGACTGCTTATAATACAATAATTAATGAACAGTTAAATAATCAGTTCATGTGGAGGTACCCCTGAGCAAGCCAATATTCATGGCCACTACTTACCTCATCCCGGAGTGAAGAAGGATTCGAAAACCCTCCTTTGAGGATCGTGTTTAATTGTAGTGCCAGGGGTAATAAAAATGTACCTAGTTTTAATGATTGTTTAATGACAGGTCCGTCGTGACGGAGAAATTGGGAGATGTGTTGTTGGATTTCAGAGTTAATAATTATGCCTTTACGGCAGATATAAGTAAAGCTTTCCTGAGAGTGGGATTGCAAGAAATGGATCGGGATTACACAAGATTTCTGTGGCCAGAGGATCCTAGCAATCCACTTAGTCCGCTGAAAACCTTCAGATTCAAAGTGTCTTATTCGGGGCTACTTCTAGTCCGTTTTTACTTCAGGCGACGATAAATGCGCATCAAACGTACAGGTGGTCCACTGAGTGAAATAATGAGTAAACAATTCTATGTGGACAATTTCCTGGGTGTGACGTCAACTAAAGAGGAGCTAATGAAGATATATGAAGGGCTAATGACATAATGCAAGGTGCAAATATCCTCTCAGGGAGTGGAACAGTAATTCGTCCAGGGTTTAAAAGGGCCGAATAAATAAAGAGAATCCCCGGGGATGGAGTATCTGGGTGTAGCAATGTAGTATTGGGACTGACTTGGGATACTGGAGAGACTGATATCGTTAAAGCCTAATAATTATAGTATGCCCAAGAAATTAACGAAGAGAACCCTACTTGCTGGTTTCAAAATGTTTTGATCCCCTAGGCTTCATGGCGCCTCTTACAATCCGAGGGAAATTATTGGTACAAGAGGCATGGAAGCAGAAGTGTGATTCGGCCCTACCAGGAAGGCAGCTGTTCAGTCCCGGGAGGGCTGGAAGCGCCTGTTGAAAACTGACTCGATTTGATTCGTCTAACAACGAACTCCCCGGCCGCAGTGTGGAAAATATTGATATTTTCCCAAAGTTGTAATTGATAAACTTTCCCAAAATGAACAGATATCCTTAATGTACTGCTGGTAGTTAACGTTCATGGGGGTAGGAATAGGGAACCATCGTACCAGCGGGAGGAGCGGAAGCTGGGCAGGGGAGTAGTGAGGTGAACAGCCAGCCTACCCACCAGATTCCAGGTGGTGATGGCGAGCGGAATTTTTGAAGATGACCGCCAAATCGGACTTAATTACTTCCTTTTTGTGATGTAGAGGAGTATCAACGTGGGCGCCAGGTATAAAGTGGGACAATCGGTCCAGGAGGGCCAGTAATAGGGCAGTAATTGTGGAAATAACAGATGGGGCGGCATGGTATGTCCGCATAGGCCTATTTGAACTCAGTGAAGCGACCATACGACAGGATAAAGTCGTAACCCCTGATGCTGGGGCCTTTCGTCTTAGAAGAGACTGAAATATTTGAGGAACTTTGTGAAATGGTGAATATAGTGAAACCGAGTTGTAAATAAACAGGGGTGATTATCGGGGGGTCTAGCGAGTACGCCGTACCCCAACCGCCATGTTGGATGCGGAGGAGATGAACTAACATATCGCAAGTTATCTACTCGAAATCCAAGTATCGAGACAGTGAATTGTATAAACTAGTGGGGCATTAAGCCAGGATATACGTAGTATGTAAATTATACGTATAAACAGTAATAAGGTCGGAATAGTGAGAGGATCTGAATCGCTACCCGACCAACCACATGTTAACTAAGCGCCCGGTCTGTGGCGTATAAGAGATTCACGGAAATTAACCTTCCTTGACTCGCGGGACAACTCTTACCATCGTGATCGAATCAGATCAGGAGGCGTCAACAACGAAACGACTCCCTCATCTAAAGCTAAGTACTCTTATTCGTCTTTATTGTTGGCCAATAATATTGTTACGCACAGTAGATGTACTTTAGCTAGGTCAACGATCTACCATGCACCACTATGATGCTGTTAATTAGGTGAGTGATGGTCATGTTAACTTGATTGTGTTCTCTACCTTTCTTTCTACTTGATCATCGCCCATAACCTATACGTCCACTTAAATTTAATCATACCATAATTATTAATATTATCTACTCAGATTTATTTATACTGGTCAGAGTGCAGTGGGCTAACGTGAGAATATTGAAGGTACCCTTGGGTGCGGCCAGGAATGGGTAAAGTTCTCACATACCTTAAAGTAATGACTGCGGTAAATTATACTAGTCGGTCATCTCCCTGGGAGATGGTTTATTGCAAGTGGCGGTGTCCCAGATAGACATTTCCCAAACCCCCCAATTCCATTGGTGTTTTTTGCAATTTCTTTATCTGGATTAAATTCAGGTAGGTTCTACGGGGATCTGGAAACATCAGGTCAATGGTTCCTGAAGCATGATTAAAAATGTTTATGGAAAAATTCCTCGTTACTTTATGATTGCATTTTTCGACTCTGCAGGGTAAGTGAATGTGCGAAGTTCTTTCACTATCACCTATCTAGACAACTTTGGTGGAGGTGCTCCATCTTTCAGTTCTTCCTGCAAACATGACATCAATATTCCCCGGTCCCGGGGGGAAACTCCCCTTTAAAAAGGGTTTTGGGGGTTGATTCCCCGGTGGAAACATTTCGACGGTTTTCCTTACACCTGTTGTCATTTCCCCACAAAAAAAGGCCTGGGTGTTGTTGACTTTGTTGTCCTCCGGGGGACAAAATCGGGGGCCCCCAAAGGAAATAAGACGAATTCTGCAACGACTTTCTTGGTTATCCTGGGTGACAAACCCCCTTGGGGTTTAAAAAAATTAAAAAAATCTTTTCTTTAAATCAGATAACCCCCCCGATGGAAGCAATTTTCCCCTAAAAAAATTTTAATCTATCCTTGTAGTGAGTTATTATAATCTCTTGCTTCGATGGTAAGACTTTATCTTTGGCACAGTGTGCAGACGAAATAAGTGGTGGTAAGTTTGGTGGCCCCCCCCGCCCAACCACCACCATTACAATCGTGTTTTTACTCAAGCTGCCAATCGTGTCATAACAAGTCTCACTGGTTACAATCCACTTAAAGCACTGCAGGTATGGGGCTTGACGGGGGCGTCAAACCCCCCCCCCCTCCCGGAAAACAACATCGACAAACTCCTTGGGTTTTTTGGGGTTTTTACGCACTTTTTTAAGTTATGACAGATGGATTCAGTTAAAATGCCCCAAAATATATGGGTATAGTTTAAGGGGAAACTATGAGTGTCAGTGTGACAGTGTGTAATTCCTTTTTTTTTTTTTTTAGGGGGGGGGGGTGAAATTTTGCCCTTTTTCCCCGGCCCCCAATGTTTCTCCAGCTAAATCACCCCAAAATTAATGTTTTTTTGAGATATTTTATATGTGGAAATGTGGAAAACAGGGCCTAAGTTAAAAATATTATTATAACCAAAACCCCCTTCCTTTTTCCCCCTTTTCCCCTTTTTTCCTTTTTTTATCCACTTTTATTCCTTATCTTTTTTCCCTTTCCCTTACCTTTACCCTTTTTTTCCCTTGCTTTCCCTTCCCCTTTTCCCCTTCCTTTATCCCCAAACCCTTTCCTTTTTTTACCTTTATCCACCTTTTTTCCCCCTTTATCCTTCCTTTTCCTTTTCCCTTTCCCTTTCCTTTCCCTTACCTTACCTTCCTTTCCCACCTTTCCTTCTTTCCCTTCCTTTCCCCCTTCCTTTACCCTTACCTTTATCCTTACCTTTACCTTACCTTTACCTTTCCTTATTTATCTTACCATTTTAAAACCAATCTCTTTAATAAAAAAAGATGTTCCCCTTACTGTTAAAAAAGGGAAAAATTCGATTTCTTTGAAAATTTTGCGTAAGAGCCACCTAACACAAACTCACCCATAAGTCATTATTTATCTTATTATGGCTAATATCTTATTAATTTTCTGCAACAGATAAGTATTTAAAAATTTTTGGTGAATTTTTTTGGACATGTGTAATGTTGTGGAAAATTCAGTTGGGGGAAAAAAGCATTTGACCCCGTTTTCCTAATTTTATGGGGGAAGTTTTTATTTTTTCCCCTTTATTTACCCTGGTTTTTAAGGTTTCCCCCCTCGCCCGCCTGGGGGAACTTTCCCTTGCGGCCTGTCCTGGGCTATTTGTGCTAGTGTTCAGCCCCTGATTCATTTTGAAACTGTCAGTTTCTTTTTTTTAAAATTTATCTTCACTTCCAGTATTTCAATATTTAATATATTTCTGCCCAGTGCATGAAATTACCCCTATCTTAAATTTGTTCCCCAAAAAAATTTCCCCCCCTCTTCCTGATCCTCCCTCTCCCCTAATAACTCTCCTCCCTTTT